>JAVQKC010115778.1:0-13150 GCA_036025475.1 Philypnodon macrostomus
GTGTCCAGGGTCCCATAGGGGTCATAAACATGGGGGCGCTATAGAGGCATTCTTTATTTGACCTCTGTAATGTGCCTATGTACATTAAGTATACAATTGCCCGGATCAATGTGCCCAAATTCACGCGATTTTGTTTATGTTCAGCAGGATTATTGGCTCAATAAAAGTGTATCAAAACATTAGTCAATTATTTAATTGTCATTAATCAAAGATGTATCAAACTCAATCCAGTTCAGCATCTTCATGATATGTACCTGTGTGCAACAGTTGAAAAAGATCCAGCAATTCGTTTTTGAGTTATTTTGTTCACACGAAGGAACTGCAGACGCGGATCAACGTGATTCCATAATATTGTCGTTTCGCCGATATAATTATAAACAAACATACAAAATGTTTATTATTGTAAAATGTAAGATATTCTGTCAGTATAGATTAATTAATATTAATATAGTTATTTCCAGGTCAGGCCAGTTGTGGTTGATATGAATACTAATTTTCTCTGTGTAGATATGTAAGTGTGTTGGCGTATGTTTGTGGCTGTAAGTGTCATGACTCATGTTACGTTATAAGGTGGGCAGAAAGGCAGGGATTACGGATCAAATAAATAATGTACAGTATATAGGTAAACAATAATAATAAGTAAGAAAAGATTATAATGAAAATAGATCATAATAATAGCGGGAGAAAACAACAACAACAAATAAAACATCATGTGACTTTGGCTCAACTTATAGAACATGTCCCAAACAATGGTCAGTTCAACCCTCATCACACACACTTCAGAATAACACCTGCTGTTGCATCACATGTGTGGGAGCAACCAGGATGAAGCCAAACACATAATAATAATACATTCATTCACAGTTACACTATAAAGCAAAATACTCTAAACATGACCTCCAATATTATGACGCCTGAAACACTGTTTTTTTGAAGCTCCTGTGTTATAGTATTATTATTGATCCTAGCTTCTATAAACTGCATAATTGCAGATACTGTCCCCTATATATACTGTAGCGCACTTTTTAATTCTGTTCAAATGTATTTTAATGAGTGTGCTATCGGGCCTGGTCTGGTTCCTTCATAAACTTAAGGAGGCACTCTGATGGCAGCAGACAGGGCTGGCACTGGGCCTGTGTGTCTTAGTGTCTTAGTTAAAGGGCAGTGTGTGCATAAAGCTGGCACAGCCCACTCTCAGGGTCTATAATCTCTTCTGGAGCAGTGTCATCACAGGGGGGTCACAGTCCCCTCTCCAGCACCATAAGAGCAGCAGAGCCGAGTGGACCTGACAGTCTGGACACCAGAGGCCATGCTCACTGGAGATGCAGGCCAGAGAGGCACAAGGACAAATGACATATTGCAGCTCACATTAGCATTTTCTCTAGCATCACATGAAGTGTTCCTTTTATTAAATATAGTAGCATATGTCTGTGCATGTGGCCTGAGTGGGAGGGAAAAAGAAAAACTACAAGCTGTGTGCAAAAAATACAAAATATGACCAACTAACAAGACAGTTGCTTTTCAAGTTACAGCAACAAAGGTGGCTCTATTGTAAATGTTAAAGCATTGTTCTGCTCAAAAGGCTACTGCCACACAGCTTACAGTATCAGCTTACTCGAGCACTAGCTCAGCGCTACCAACAAAGTGTTGTTGAAATGGAACTGCAACAAATGCAGATGTTTTTACAATGTTGAGAAACCAGCCCCGAGTTGCCTGTTATTTTTCTCAGATGATTACCCCAATGAGCTGATGGTGCACTCCACCAGGCGAGGGAAATGTACACACAAGCACACTACCTCTGTACTCCACTTTTTGCAATTCAACAATTTGAACGGTTGCAAAAGGAGCTTTTTCTGATTCAGTTTTTACTCATCTGTCTTCACTTTGAGCACGATGCTTTCTAAAATATTCATTATCCTTTTCTCTTCTTACTTTGCCACTAACTTTTTGTCAGGTATACCATTTTACAGCCTTTACATTTGCATCTTTCTGGAGCCCCCGCAGCTTCCTGTTGTTATTATCTGGGTCAGTTTGTGAGTGGAGTTTTTACCTCAAACAGAAGGGCTAACATCTATTGTTAGAAGTACATTAGTAAAAGAGTTTGTCCTCCTTTCATTGTTCTGGCTGACATGAATATTGAAAACCCTAGTTCTGACTGTGTGGGAATGAATTATTAGTCATTTTCCACTTGAAAAAGGCTTGTCAGTCTCCTGCACACATGCACACCTGATTTTCCTGTGTTCATTTCCTTTGCATGCTCTCTGTCCCTCTTACCCCAGCTTTACAAAATGAATGATACATGTTTTATTATATTATTTCCATGCTCTTGTAGTTTCCTGGAGGTAGGCAGCGTCTGTCAGTGCCTTTGTAACATTGCCTCAGGGTTATAGTGTGGATTGAGGCGTAGCACAGAAGATTAACGCATGCATGTTTTGTATTATTCCTCTAAACCCTGGAAGGTGAATGTGGAAGGTCATCATTGTGTGGTGTATAATATAAAGCACGGCTGCCATTGTCAGGGATTAGAGCTTGACCAATGGAGTTTGAATGGCCTCCATGGTCTAACACACAAGGCCTATGTCATAATGTCTCATAGGCTGCTGCACTAAGATGTAGCATTAACATCATTATTATTAGGCTGTTGCTGGGGATGTGCATTGTTCACTGAATACAGATATCGAACTGTATATAAATGAGCAATGTTTCAGGCAATTTTGTAATATGCAGCACTGACCCTATAGGCAAATAGAGTTCAGCGTAGTAAAAACATCACACAACAAGCCATCATGTTGTGCATCTTGACCGCCACCATTTACCATATTTATCATTATCGTTGTTTCCCACAGTCACAGTGACATATTATCAAAACATATGTTTTTATCCTAATATGTTCCCATTGGTTGGTTGTAGTATTATTCCTTATCTGCAGTGTGTAGTTTGGACAGGGTCACTCTCTCTACAGCCCCCTTTCTCCTTCCACTCTCCTCTGCCCTGCTCTGTCAAACAGAGGCCAAAATAGATGATGCACTTATCTGCGTTAATTGATTAAATCGTCAACTGCTTTTGATTAATCGCTGACAGCCCTACTATTTTCACATCATAGACTTTTTCTCAGTTTAAAATCCCCCAATTTACTTTTTTTTTATTGTCACGTGAGCGCTCTCTCCGTATACACGAGGGCGGGGGCTCGACGGCGGGGGCTCGAGGGCCATAGTGCACCTGCTCTATGCATACGCGGAAATGGCAACCTCCATAACGCAGAAGTAACACATTTTGTTGTATCATGCACCATTGAGCAAAACAAACAATGAAAATAAAAACAAATTCAAAAAAATTAAATCAACGGTGGCCATCTTGTCACTAATAAATCAATTTTTGTCTTGAAGTGGCTAGATTTCCTGACCCTTGACCTTGATAAGTTTGAATCCAAGCCAAGCTTTAAGCACTACAACACTAAGCATCTGGATCAAGGGAATTGATTTATCATAATGCCCGGTCAAAGCCTATGCAGTTTGTCAGATAAGTTTAATGAAAGGCCAAACCTGAAGGTCAAACCATTTAAGATGAAATCCTCATTTGCAACTGTACTTGATCAAACTCCCTGCTTTCTTGCTACACCTCTATCTGGGGGTGACGTCGACCGATTGATCGTGCTTATCTGCAATGCTTTATTTTTCCCCACTCCTCTCTTATTGCCTGATTGCTTTGCCTCGCTTGACGGGCTGTGTGTACCATCAATATTTTAGTCAGAGATTAATTTCTCCGCAGAATCTCAGCATTGGAAAGCTCTCGGCAATCAGATAACATTTATAAAGCCACGCTTGACCCTGACTGTCCAGGATAACTGTGAGGAATGGGGGGGGGGGTGGTGGTATTGAGTCTCTGGCTTCATCACTTTCATCTTTCATTTTGTTAGGTAATGTGATCCCTCTCGTCTGATTGGATCTTGTGATCTTTTAAACCGCAATAACTTACTCTGAATGGTTTGGCTCCAAAAATTCTCAATCAGTCTCTTGCCGTGATGTATTTTTTCACCTCTGTTTCCTCCCTTATGAGCATTATGTTGTCTCATTTTCAGAGAGCATACGGACAATATTGTGGTAATCCCTGACTAAGACTGCATGGTCAATCATATTAAATCGTAATGCTTTCAAGGTGACCCCGGGCATGGATTCTCGGGGCATATGGTCTAGTTTTTAAGCCGCACACACAGTGACCAGCTCGGAGTTTATCTTTTCATTAAATTTGAAACACCATTCATTAGTATCCAAACGTTATCTCTCGTACTCTACTATACCCTATTTTCAGCACAGATTGGACTGTAAAAAAATCGTCCTTCTGACATTGCCTTTAATGCCTCTTTTGTTTATAGGGCGTCAATGACTTCAAAGAGCACAGTATAAGCCAAAAAAAGTGTAAGTGAATAACTGCACACACCCTCCTAGTCAGGCTCAATTAGTTTGCTTTGAAATGCCGGATTTACTCAATTAGTTGTGTATTTGTCAAGGGGAGTAAATGGGATTTCAAAAAGACCTTTATGACAAGAGTGTGCATATCCAAACAAGTGAGAAAAAAACATAGCCCCATTGCTGCTTTTTGCCTCATTTATTAAGTGCGCATACGCTATACAACATGGTTAAGACGTATTGATTGCTGAGCCACCTATACATCATCTAGTTTCATTATCGACAATTTTGTTCAAGGAGGTTTTGTCCATATTTGTGCTATGGCTCAGAGTGGGGTCTTTATCCCATTTCTGTGTGAATGATTTAGACATTTCACTGTGCAGCATACATTTCTGTGTATGCTCTGAATAAAAGAGTGTTGAACTGTTGATTTGTGCACTTGCTTATAGCTAATTGTGCTATATACATGTTAGATAATGTAATTTATAATGCACACAAGGATATTCCCCAGTCTTAAAGGTCAGTGCATAAGTCCTCTTGGCAGAACAGCAGTAAAGCAAGCTCAGGGTTATTTTCTCTTCACAATAGGTTAGTGTTAGCGGTGCTAAGCAAATTGTGCTCCAAGGACAAATTGCAACTGTCACAGTTCTTTTGTTGTGTTCAACAACTCTTTTATACAGACGGACATTGCTGCCATTTTTGTTCATGCTGCCTTTGCCATGTGTTCTTAGTCATAATCCCTGAATGTACTCATATAATGGCTTCGGTCAACCCATCACAAGGGGCCAGTTTAACTTTATGAGGGCTGCACTCATACAAACAGCTCCACTGATGTGCTGTATTGAATACATCAATCAATAAAGAAATACTGTAAATAAGCATCATTGTTTACAACAGAAACATATTTGTGTCTTTATTGTGCAGCTTTGGAGTCACAGTGCGACATTGCCAATGACATGGCCTGATATGGACCATTTCAATCAATAGTCAATTGAACTCATCACATGGCTGTCCCACTTATAAATCAATCGATGGCCTACAAAAGGCCATCACTGAGAGCTTCCACTATATAACAATTCCCAGTCCAGTTTTAGCCCACTGACCAATCAATCACATTCTGCAGATGGACCCAATGAGCATCAGGATGATGGCATTTGTTCTCCAACAAACTGCATTAGGGACAGGCCGGGAAATTTTTCCAAACCATCAATGCTCAGCTGACAGAGGCCAGCGGTTATGGTTTCATGCCACTTACCTTCATCGCACTCACACACATTGATCAGTTTCCAAGCACAGCTCAAAAATGCTTTTAAAAGGTGAGTAGCAGTTTAGTGTATAGATCTAAATGTATTTTCAAATGCAAACCACTTATGCTAAAACAACATTTGGTACAGATTTAAATTGCCCAAAATCTTGCACCCTTTGAATATTCTCTGAAGGAAAAGGTTTATCTGATTTCTTAAATGTCATTCAAACATTCTCCAATTCCCAGAGCAAAAGGCTCCAGGCCATCTGTTTCTGCAACATCTATGCACATAAAACTAAGACCACAATTAAAACCTACCACTTTGACTGAGATGGAGAATGTGCAGACACTTCGCAAACCTGTGTATCTCTTTTTGCATCGTCTGAAGTCCTGTTTTAACTTTGTCCTGAGTGGACTTGTTTTGACAGGTAATGTATGACTAACTTCTGCCACAGTTATGATGTACTTGTCTGGAGCATGCGGCAGTGGGGGACATTAATTAGGTGTTCACTTTCATTAATTTGATGGTGACCATAAAACTGTCTTCATCACTACAACAGCGCCATAAATGCTTTAAAGTGTAGGGGGACGTGATTTGCAGAATTCTCATAGAAACCGGTGATTCCTTAAATAACAGTATTGAAAATGTTCGCGTAGGTCCCAAAGTTCAGCTAGATGGATTATGGTGAGACCTTTTCGTCATTTACACAAGGACTAATAGAAGTCTGCACAACCGAGAAGATGAGTGATGTCCCTCTGCATCTCCCCATCAGGTTTAACAACAGCACATAACTCAAAAATCTCATACACAAAGCCTGAATAGCTGTTGTGGTTAATGCTCACATTAATGATGGCTGACACTCCCTGTACTGCCATTTATATAGCTCAGAGACCAATGACTCATCCTGTACTGTTTTGATTGATTAACTAGTTGCACTTTGATTATTACATTGTCAGGCACTTAGCATAACCACACCTTATGTTGACTGACAATATGCAACAGCCATTAACTGGTGAAATGTGTTAAGTATCTATTTCCAAGCAGCCCAGACCCACAAATGGTAAGTTAAATGCCTCATTGCTGCATTATTTGCAATCTGGTCTATGGTGTCACCCTGATACCACTAACAGAAAGCCATTATGTTTTATAGACTACTTTTGTACTTCACTCTATTATTTATGTTTCTAGATTTCAGTCAAAATTGTCATCACTCAAGGTGACTTGAATGAATCAACCTGAGAAGCCAATAATGTGCTGTGGTTATAGCAAACTTTAGCAACAGAACCCAGAGCTTTTGAATGATACTTGGCAGGGATCTAGCAATACTGTGAATGTGCTGCAGCCGGCTCTCATTCTGAACCGTCTAAGATTGATGTGTTCATTTAACATTAGCCTCCAGCAGCACAAAGAGGATAAGCACCTGGGCTCTAAAAATACCCCCTTTTCAGATCATCTGAGGAAGAGAAAATCAGATGAGTGAAATTACACTCCAAATGGAAGCCCATTCATATTACACTGTCCTCTTCGCCAGAGATCCACTGTGTTCACAGCAACGCCTCACTTGCTACTGAAATATTGATATTCATATGGAAATGCTACCCTTTATTAACATAATAACATAAACAAATTGGGGATTTGATTTTAGTCCAAGGAAAGAGGTTGTGAGGCACTTTTGGCAAACCAGCTCATCAGCAGCTGTGTCTGAGCCCAGCGTGATGTGTTCTGTTCCTGCAGTCAAAAGGCTCTGCAGCTGGATGTGCTCTGTATGTGAGGCAACGTATGTATCTATAGGCTTGTTGTCATAGTAACAGTGCTATGCCTTACATATTCTTTCTTCTGAAACAAAGAGAACATCTCCTGGGAACCAACAATTAAAATGCACCCACCGTTTAAAGCTCTTCAAAAAAATGTTTTGCTTTGAATCACTTTGCTTTTTCTACTAAGGTCGGTTGATTTTCTGGTAAGTGCATGTTTATGCAAACATCTGTGTGTGTGGGTGAAGGTGATACAGACTAATTTAATATAGATGCTGTGGTAGGGAAAGAGGAAAGGTCACACAATGAATCCATCTTAGTTTAGAAAAACAGCAGCAAACAATAGAAGGTGTTCATGTTCTTTTATGGAGATAATATTCCCATCATCTCTGGTCACTCCCCACAGCGATCCGTGTAAGTGAGAGCGAGAGAGATGTGGTCAGTCAGTCATGTCTAAGAAGACTACAGAGGACCTGGAGCTGCACCACTGGGACATGGGCAGAGAAGGAAAAGATCTCCACGCCTCGCAGACAGACAAGCTTGAGTAAAAGCCCGAGACACTACCACCCACTGGGGATGTTCAATTCTACTGGAATATCATTAGGTTGATTCCTCTTGGGACTGTGTGCTAATAGGTCCATTATACATTAAAACAACTTGAGCTCAAGGTAAAATCACAGTCACTTGCAATTTGATTAAAGTGAGGGTAGCTTTTACTTGGTTAACATCAACATTTTCTATAAACCATTTATACAAACATTTATATAAACCTTAAAACATCATTTCTAATAAATTCTCTGTTTTTCTATTTTAGATGCATTTAATTGTTATTTTGTTCTAATCAAGGCATGGAACCCACAATTTGGGTTGCGCACAATTGTTCCTGTTATAAAGAACTATCAAACAAACTAGTACAGAGACACCAGCGACCAACTGATAATGACAAAAAATGCCGTATTTAAAATATTTTGTGAAATTAAGTTGTTTCTACTGTATTCCTGCACAATCCCACACATGCATTGAATCATAAAATACAGACAGACTTTGTGTTATTGTATGTATTGTATGTTATTATTTACTATATAGGCCACATCTTTGTGGGCCATCCCAAATGACAATTGACTTTGTGATGACACCCCTCCACTGCTTCCTGTGTATCCCATTATTGTGTCCAATCATTGTGCAGTCACCGAAGAGGCCCGCACAAGCGTTTCCATCTGCTCAGCTTGAAGGACAAATCACAGTGGTGCGCTTGATTTGTTCACCTACCCCCTGATGAGGCGAACGGCTGCTGTGCCGCCGTTTATCCTGAAATCTTATCAGTGTCACAAGCTCCAGGTAAATTACGACTCCTTTGGCGCTCATCAGAGAAGGGCAAGAAGAAAATTGCCATCAAATTTAGCTAATTAGTCCAACTTTTAACATTTTTGGGAATATGCAACGTGACACATGCCAAACAACACACAATGACCTACCGCAGGTTTATAAATACAACGCTTCTTAATTAATCACTCCATCTGATACCCAGGGACGTGTTTCTGCTATGGCTGCATGCCTGCATCTGTTTTGCACTGAGCATGTTGTCTTATCTGCTGAGTGTCTACAGGCAGAAAGCTCCACAATTGGGTGGAAATTGAATCAAATTGGTTCATCTGTGTTAATTACCAAGAGCTCTAATGATTGTGCTTAGTTGTTGAATACAAATTGGCAGCTTTATATCTAAATAATGACCTAAGACGGCAGTTCTTTGGAGGCGGAGTAGATTGGAGGTTTGATTGATAGTTTATATATATACTGTTGTAGTGTCGTTGGGCAAGACGCTTTATCCACTTTGCCCGTAAGTAGGAATCGTGTTTGTTTTTGTGGTTTGGCAATATGGCTGGCGCTTCTTCTGAAAAGTTTGATTTATTGCCATTTTTATGAACTTTTGGAAGATTGAAGCATATTAAGGATGGTTTCGCCTAGCCAAATTAACACTGGCAGACAGATGTGATGAGGATGTGGGCAAAGAAGAGAATGATGCTGTTATATTACAAAAGAGTCTGGACAGGGCGAGGCCTCTGTCAAAACATAAAGCCACCACTGGTTCTCAAGCTGACAATATGAGGTCCTCTTGAGGTCTGTGATGGATCTGCGTTGCTCACTGAATCTTTAATAGTTTGTCTCTCTTTGTGGCATGGACAGTAGCTGCATTAAGTGTTCAGTACTTAAACACTGATAGACTGAATTCACAATAAGATACACACAATACTATTTACAGTACACAAAAAGTACTGAAAATAAATCTTTAGTATACAATAGCTGTGTGGTTAGCACTCATTCATTTCAACAAGGAGGTCATGAGTGTGATCCTGGGTGTGTATGGGTTAGTACTCTGGCTTTCTCCCTTTCTCCGTTGTTAAGATAATTGGTTCATCTAAAATGCCCCTAGTGAACGGATACAATAGCGACCACTCTTCAGACTGTATCCCCCTAAGGCCCATAGTTACTGGGATATGCTCCAGTCACACCCTTTGTCAGTATTTAATTATCCAATTCCATTACGTTCTTTAAGCATTATTTATCACATTGGACTCAAGGTCAACGTACTTAAATATTATTTATTTCTAGTTTCCACCGATTTATCACCCGGCAGAGACAGGCAACAACTAAAGAGAAACACCTGAAATTTAGAGTTACCAATTCACTTAGTGCAGTGTTGTAAACAGAGGCTCAGGTTATGCATGCAAACAAGATGAGCAGGTCCTGGGCATATAAAGCTTGCTTCACCATTGTCATCTTTCTCCCGTCCTGAGCGTGCCCTGACCGAGATCCTACTGTTGCCAATTTTAATTAAAGTTGATATTTATCTTCATAAGTTCAGTTGTCACAGCCGGCCACATACAGATGACTAGAATCACTCGAGAGCAAAGACCGACATGAGCCAGAAATCAATTTAATTCATCATTTGTCCCTTTACCAGCCCCTTGTGACTGCAGTTAGTCTCAGATGTCTCACAATGTAGAACCATTTAAAAATATATATATATATATATATATTCTCAGTATCTATTCATCATAACACACTTTCTGCCCGCAAAAATATAACCTTTAGACAGGCTAATATTTGAACTGTCTTTGTTCAACAACTTAATTAAGTTTGATCATCCAATAGCTGGAAAATACTACATTTTTTAAATTCTTGTTACACGTGATGAAGAAGGGATTTGAGCAACACATAAAGCTGCTGAATTATTTATGGAACATTTATTGGTGCAGTGTGGTTCACTGGTTCAACCCATGTTGGCAAGCTTCTCTTACAGTGTTTTTGTGTTCTTGAGCAAGACTCCGAACATGCTCCTTCAGATCCTCCTCTAATATTCCTGTCCAGGGAGTGAGTGGAGAAAGACTTGCTCAGTACAATCAATAAAGTATCACTTTATTTGTGAAAGTTGCCTTGGGCTTGTTTTCAGCCTGGCTTGTAATGTGGTGTTTGCTCGGTCGCTCGCATTCCTCTCATGTGTAACAACGCACAATAAAATCCCCCAACTACTTTAATCAATTTGTGTTTTACTGCTGAAGGCCACTCACTTAAAGAAGGCATAAACAAGTGTTGTCAGAAAGTGTTTACCAACATGGAAGTGCTTAGTGCTATTACAAGTGAAGTTGGAGGCAGAGGTTGAGCTGGTGTTCTGATGATATTTGATGGCAACAGCAGTCCATGGAGCTTCTACTTTATGGCTTTTTAGGAAGTTATTGTTTGTACTTTCCCACAGTGATATAAACTTTGAGTCTAACTTGGCTGCACCTTCTCACATTTGTAAAGAGTAAACTTCAGTCTGTAGTTAAAATAACCTCATACGTCATAAGCGATTGTATATGGCGCTCGGTTAGTTAACTAAAGTCTGTTAGATGAAATAATAACTATAGCTGAACATTTGATGAGTCATACCTTGAAAAACATGCCATTATTCGAAAAGGATACAATTATTCTAAATGACAACTAGATGCGGAAGCGAGGGTAAGTCGTGACTACTGTAGCTGGCAAAAAAAGAATTCCAAATTATACTCATTTTTCCCAAAGCTTCTCTTGGCTTTTTGTGTCAGTATTATCATGAGGTAAGTCCTGACTTCTGCACTAACTTCTGAAGTAAAAGTACACATAACATACATGTTGTTTCTTATTTAACCAACAAGAACACTGTGTAGCTCAGAGAAGGATCTCTATTAGCCATATTTTGTGCCTATGCCATAAAATATGTGGGGAATCTACCTGAATTGTCAATTTTTAGAAGCATTACATTACAAGTATACAAAAGAAGAACAAGCTAAAGACAGACCAATAAAAACAAATCAGTTGAAATATGTTTTTCCCTGAGCCATTCAAGGTCACTATGCCCTGGCATATGAAAAGTGTTAGAATAGGCAGATCATGTGTATGTGTGTGTCTGTGTGCGTGTGTGTGTGTGTGCGTGTGTGTGTGTGTGTGTGCGTGTGTGTGTGTATGTGTGTGTGTGTGTGTGTGTGTGTGTGTGTGTGCGTGTGTGTGTGTGTCTGTGTGTGTGCGTGTGTGTGTGTGTGAGAGTTTGTCTCTCTATCCCCACAGTGGAATGTCATTCCTGCTTACCTCCCATATGAGCTCAATCCAAAGTGAGCAGTGCTGGCCCGGACTGCGGCCCGAGTTCCTCTAGTAAATGGCTGGCTGAGTGGCGGTAATTGCCTTGCGCTCTGCCAGTTCAGGCTTTGAGCGGCCGCAAAGTATAATAGAGATCTGGGACTCGAACCATAGAGCCCTGTTGGATTAGGATAACAGGTCGGCAACTGTGGAACTTACTGCACCATATGTAGAAATGCAAAGTAAACATGATACAAAAGTTTGTTTTACAATGAGATTGAATTAAGACAGATAATTATGTATTTGTATATTTAAATGGGTGAAGGGTCTTGCCCAAAGACATAGCAGCAGTATCAAGAGGATGGGAATTGAACTGAGCTTTCTGACTAGTGGGAAACCATAGGTAAAACTCTATATTGTTGGAACGACTGTCTTGTGTATACCACAATTTCTCCAATAACAGTCAAACCTATAAAGCACACAGACATCATGAGATTAGGCTGAATAAAAGAAAATAACCTGAAGTTTATGTGAGTATTTTCTTTCATATGCCCCCAACTCCCTGCATATCACAGACAGCCCTCAGGCACACTCTCATCTGATTTCTTACCAATATTGTACTGTGGGTGTGATGCGTCTTTCTGGTGATTGTAGCGCAGACATCTGTTTGTATGGCGGAACAGATGGGGGTAGAATACTCCGGAGAGAAAGAATTGCACGACATCTTTGGCCTTCTTGGGACGCCTTGGCCTAAAGCAGAAGTGCATGACTGGCACTTGCAACCATTCCACCCAGTGTTACATGGTACACACACTCTTATATACACATATGCATATACAGCCGCAGGCCAGAGTCACAAGTCTGCTGGTTGGTCACATGGGTCGGTCAAAGATGTGTGAACGCTCACGTGCATATGTCTGTCTAATCTCTTAACGTGAGCGCAAGAGAACAAACACTGTAAAAAATGACAAGATAACCTTTAACGAAAACAAGAATACTAAATTGACCAACTCCAAACTTACACCATTTTAGATCATCCATCCATCCATCCATCTTCTTCCGCTTATCCGGGGCCGGGTCGCGGAGGCAGCAGTCTAAGCAGGGACGCCCATACTTCCCTCTCCCCAGACACTTCCTCCAGCTCCTCCGG
>JAVQKC010115787.1:0-12929 GCA_036025475.1 Philypnodon macrostomus
AAGAAGAGGCCTGGACACATGGACAGTGGTGAAGGAAGAGGCCTGGACACATGGACAGTGGTGAAGGAAGAGGCCTGGACACATGGACAGTGTTGAAAGAAGAGGCCTGGACACATGGACAGTGTTGAAAGAAGAGGCCTGGACACATGGACAGTGGTGAAGGAAGAGGCCTGGACACATGGACAGTGGTGAAGGAAGAGGCCTGGACACATGGACAGTGGTGAAGGAAGAGGCCTGGACACATGCAGTAAGAGAGACTTAAGTGTATTCCCGGCAGACACGATTAATCAAGAATGACTTTTCCATCTTGTGCATCTCAGCTAGTAATGTCTGGCATTAAGTAATGACATCATAACCCTGTCTATTATGAATTTATAGTATCTGGGATATAGAGGGAAATCCACCAAGCTGACCTATAATGGAGCCACAAACAGGGCCCTAAAAACTGAATTTTAATACTTGGTTTCACAGTCTCCGTGCTTGTAAATACTGGCCATCTTATACGCGGCCATTAATCGGATATTAAAATTAGAATGAACACTACACGACATAAAGGACATAAAAGAGCATATATCAGAGGAAACAGCATTATGGACTTCATAAAAGAATATGCCAGACCTAATAGTGTTTTACTGCACCATAGATTAAGTAACTGCTCTGTCTACTTTAGAACCTATGGTTTTCAAATGTATAAATACTACCAACTTCATTTATTATTTTAACTGCTTGTTCTCTGCACTTCCAAGTCTGAATAAATGAATAGGAAGCAGGACATCCAGTACATTCTCAATATCAGAAATTATTTGTCATTGGTTATTGATATTGATAAAATTTCAGGATAAACTGACTGAGTTCAGTTTGATGTATGTACTTTGTAGGACATGGTAAACTCAGTTTTAAGAGCAAATATGTTGGATTACAAAATCAGGCTAATTAATTGTTGTGTAATTACCTGTTCTGGCTTTGTATTTGTTAAAACATATATATGATTTAAATGTTTGCTGAGCCATAGGAAGCATTCAAATTGTTATTGAATTGTTCACTGTATTATTGGCTTTTGTATATTTAAAAAAATAATACAATGTGGTCATTTTTACACGTGGTTCATTTTGTGGCTGTTTTCAGTAGCGTTTGTCTGTTTGTCTGTTTGTCTGTTAGCAAATTTACGCAAAAAAGATTGCAGTGATTTGGATGAAATTTTGGGAGTGAGCTGTGGAAATGAGCTGCCTTGGCGGAGGTCTTTCTCATTTGTAATAGGTTACTGTGTTTTCACATTGTGCTGAATGTGAGTAACACAATAACAACCATAGATGTATCAGACCAGAATATTGTGTGAATTATTGGGTGTTTTTCCAGTTCCATGTGTACAAGCATACCTGGCTTGTACACATCATTAGTGACAGGATGCACTATTAAGAAAGCATGTCTTGCCAGATCAACATATAACAGTTGTCTGTGTGTTGTGTGTGTTGTGTGTGTTGTGTGTGTTGTGTGCCGTGGTTTAAGTGAAGTTTATCAGTTTGTTGCTGTTTCCTGTTCCTCGTGCAGCAGACGCCTGACTGCAGTGGGGAGATGAGGGCTATTTCATAACACAACATTAGGCTGTTGGTGCTAAAAATAAGCATGAAATGAACCTCTTGACTGGTTTTTAGCATACAAGATCAGATATAATGACTGTAAGACATCCATGAAAACCAATATCCAAATTTAATTTGACCGATTACCCAGTACATTGGGATGGCTGTGATTTACACTGCACTGGGGTTGGGTCTAAAGATCATGAGGTGTGCTTCATGTAGTAACATCCACACGTGCACAGTGTGTATTATTGTAGAATCAAATATATGACATTAGTTAATTGCCAATAAGAAATGAATAACAAAAACTGTGGAGAAGAAGTGTGTTAATGCTGGTCTGGATAGTTATAGAAGTAAATCTGGTGTATTGCTATCTGTGTCTCAGCTGTATCACATCTTCAGTATAGCCTAATGTAAATATCAAAGTTATTTTGTGTATACATACATACATAGACTTCTGTGAAATCTGTAATATTTTGTTTATATTCAATATGACTATACTGGACTCACTGTAAAGCATGAAGCACGTGGCTGAACCAAAAATGCCACTGTGAGGCTGGACCACCCCACTTCCAGCACCTGCTGCAGTGGGCTGTGTCAGCACATTGGTTTTATTGAAATGAAATAGGCTTATTTTTATGTTGGCCTGAATGTAAAAGGGCTACTTAATGTGTCATACCCCAAGGCTAGCACACAGAAAAAACACCGGCTAAAATAATATGGTGATTAGAGATTGAAAAGAGAGGGTCAACAAGAGGGCAGTTGGTGGGGTGTGTTTGCTCAAAAGCACTTTGGTGGGGAGCGGTCGAGCTGCCATAGAATAATACTCTGGACAATTATGGATTAATTATGTATGTGTCGCTATGGACTGAACAGAGGGGCTATTGTGTCTGGTTGTGTTGTTTCAGTTATGTTGTTATTTCAGCCATGCCCCAAACCTAGCATGACATTTTTTACAAGCTGAAGGCTAATGGTTGGCTAGCGGGCCAACATTAGCAGCCTAATGTGTCTGTTAATGTTACATTAGTGTTTCTTCACTTTCTCTTCTTCTGTGGTTTAAGGGCATTGTGTGTCTGAGTGAGACAATGTGCAGCGTACTGTATGTGTGTGTATGCCTGCTCTACATATGGAGCCACTGAGTTACATTTCCATTTCAAAGCCACGAGTCAGCAGCAGCACAAGCTACTTTCATCTATTAATGTGATTATAGGGACAGAGTCAAACAGAGTCAGAAATATACAGTTTCACTCATAATTACTCTCAGGTCGGCCTCAAAATTAGCACCCTGTTACCGTTAGTCCATTTATCAGCTGTCACTCACTGAGACTGATGCATTATCTGCATTTGGACTTTGCCCGGTGAAGTCTGCAGAGCAGTTGTCTCAAACAGCTTGTATTTCTTTTATTGTCCTTGTATTGATTTATTTTACCTAAAATTGCTTAGATGTGCGCATGATGATTATTTTGTGCTCGAGTACCCTTTTGTGTGCATATGTCCAAATGTGTGTCTGAATAGTGTATTTACGCAGTTTTCTGAGTGCATCCATGCATGTGTTGATATGT
The DNA here is from genome assembly GCA_036025475.1 of Philypnodon macrostomus. Lineage (NCBI taxonomy): Eukaryota > Metazoa > Chordata > Actinopteri > Gobiiformes > Eleotridae > Philypnodon > Philypnodon macrostomus. The sequence continues at coordinate 3,140 of JAVQKC010115787.1, forward strand.
TTGTTGTGATGTAAGTTCAAAGTGAACTCATATGATTCTGTTGAAATGTGTTGTTCTTTATTGTACTAACACAACAATACAACATGTTGTATCCATTCAGACAACAATAACATTTATAACCTGTGTTTTCTATTTGTCATGTTGTGTTTGTATGTATTTGTGTAGTGCATGCGTGTTTGAGGATAAATGCATTAGCCACAGGCCATTGTTGCTACAGTAGATCGTTCCTATACTATTCATTTTTAATGATATGTAATGGTGGCTCTCAGTGTTGAACCTATATTTTAGGGACATGGTAGAAATAGCGAGGAGATATGGAGCAGTGAAAGCAGGGCTTGTGTGCAGTTGGTGCTAATAGATGTTGGGGCGATCGGTGCCACTGCAGTAAAGGCCCAGAGGAGCGGGAGGAGGTGAGAAACGGCTGGCGTGGCGCTGACTGCCTGACTGTCACCTTGATTTACACATTCAGTGAGGGACTGGTTGCTAGGTTGATTGACTGACTCGCTCTGCGATTGGTTGTGTTACCGGACGGATACCCGAGTCCACTATTTGTTGAAGGTCTGTTGAGCATGAACCAGAGACAGAGATCAGACGAAGGAGAGACTTCTTAACTGTGCTTAAACTGTTACTGAAGGTAGTTTCTACGGGTCAGCAATAGGACTGCTGCACAATTGATGTTAAATTGCTTGTTGTTAAATTTAGGTTTTATTTGCTTCCATACTGTTTATAATCGGGGCTTCTGTGTGGCATCCTTTGGAGAAATCGTGCATTTAACCTCTAATTTCCCGTTGAATACAATTAAGGCCAAATTGTAGTAGACTTAATTAAATAACAAAATAAAGTCGAAACACTTGCAACAATTTTGCCATTGAGTCAGTCAGCATACAGTGAGATTTTAATGCGACGGGACATCTCAAAGTGTAAATGGAGCAGTTTTGCCCTGTCAGCTGCAGAGGGGAGGTATAGAGATGGAGGCAGAGAAGTGAAGACTGGGGCAAAAGAGGAGGGAGCACAGCAAACAGCATACAGGGGGTAGTAGTCGATGTTAGCCAGAGTAAAGCCTTAAGCACTATGATAAGGAAATAATAAATGGAAGGTTGTAAAAAGGGCTGCAAGACTCCTGGCAGTAGGTGGAGCATTAGCAATAGCACCCACACATACACACAAACACACAAACACACACTTATTTCTCTCAATCAGTCACACAAACTCACTCACAGCTGTATGAAAATTGATGTTGCAGTGTCCTTTACAGGCCATTTAATCTGAACAACGCCAGCCGCTTACTTCTGTCTGACAAATGATGGCTAAATAACATGGCTTGTGCTGTGTGTGAGCCGCTCCGTCTGCCTCCCATAGCCTGTCACTTCAGTATTGAAATTTTTAAACATCAGGTACTTTCAGCTCACCTCTATTACATTAGACAATATTCCCTTCTATAGGAGCCTCAAGTGAAGCTCTTGACTTTTAGAGCTGTACGATATATAGTACATTTATTGTTACTGAAATACGAAATGTAATATCCTTATTGCAAGAAGAAGTTGTGAGTAATAAGAGAAATAAGTCTTGATTTAGTCTTGATGTTAATCCTGGTTTAACCTTGTTTAGCAATGGTTTAGTCTGTTTTTTGTTCTGGTTTAGTGTTTGAAACGTTTGGACCCTTACAGTATGTTCTGCTTTATAGGAGCTTCAAGTGATGTTTTTGGACACACTAGCTTTCTTTAGCTTTTGACTCATTTCCTCTCTACTGTCTCAAGTTGCCTAATCGAAAGAAAATGATCGTTTTGACTACTTTTTGGCTGTATGGAATTCTTCATACATGAACTTGTGTTTGCATCCACCATCAAAATGCGTATTTTGAGATGCGAAGAGAAAATACGCTTGATGGAAACACTCCAAATTCAAATAAACTCCTCTTTTGGGAATATTTTTTTGAACTGGTTTGAGGTGGATTTTCAAGCTTATCGAAATAGGCAAGATTCGCAGAAGTGTGATGGAAACAATTTGCATTAAAAGGGACATAAGGAAAGGAGGGGCCTTTCACACACGACTCTGCACCAAGGTCTGCACTTGAAAGGGAAAATGAACTTTTGTTTTCTCCACACCATAATATATATATCTGAAGCTGTCGTCACTGTCAAAGGCATGTCTGAGGAGCGCTGTGTTTAAGACTGTTGTATTCAATGTCTCAGTGTGCGCAACACGATCTGATTGGAAACACCATCATTTTGAAATTGTGTTTTATCAAAATGGCAATATGTTGGAGAAAATGCACTTAATGTTTAACTCTTTAAAGCACAATGATTACACCAGCTTCGATGCCTATATTCTGTTTTAAGGCAGTTGCTCAGCAGGTCATCCACTAATCAGAAAGTTGGTGGTTCGAGGCTTCTAGTTCATAATGTTGTTGTGTCACTGGGCAACACACCTCCCACACAATGCATAAATGTGGTGTGATTGTGGTGGAGTGTTTGCTGGTGGTCGGGGAGATCATAGTCAAGTCTTTCATCTTGCAAAGCCATCTCGATAATTGTTAAATATTGTTTCATTTTCTCGGTTCTTGGCTCCATGCATGTCCACCTACATGTAATCATTAGTGTGCACCCATACTGATGACAGGGAGAGATCATGGCTGCACTACCACACAGCTGCTGTCAATTGCGTGCTCTGTTCTTCCCTGCTGTTTCGCTCTGTGTGAGTGGGTAGGGGTTATTGAAATGAGCTTGCTTCTTCTTCCGCCAAATTCATCCATGCACAGTTTTAGTAAATCAGGTCCTAAATAGGCTACTCCTCTGTGGGAAGTTGCAAATTAGCACCTCGCACTAAATTGCACAGCTTAGTAAATGCAATCAGTAGACCGGTTTTGTTTGGTCTCGTGCCTTGGCTTTTGTCTTCATTTTGACTTTGTCGTGAGTTTCTTTCTTCTGATCTTCCCTGCACTCATTCAAGCATGCTCCTCTCCACCTCACTCTATTTCTCGCCATGTGCCCTTTGGAGTTCTTTGATTAGGTTGTTGGCATTTTCATTGAGATGTCTATATGACCAGTGAAATAACTCCGCTGTCACACTCTCATCTGCCCTCTATCTGCTTCTCTTCATCCCGCACTTCCTCCCTCCTCCATCTCTCTGTGCAAACCTTTTATTTTCACACCCCACTTTAGCCGATTCCTTTGCCGAGCACTCTGCTTTCTCGTGCCAATATTCCCGTCTCCTCTATCTTAGTATCTGTGGCTGTCTCTCCACACTTTAAACCATTCTACTCCTCAGCTTCACTTTGCTGTTGATTCTTGAGTACCACGGCCGCACAATATCAAAACATAAATCAGGACTGAGCCAAATCTGTTTTGATTCGAACACACAGTTTTTGTAAATTTCTGTCAGATTGAAGACCATAACAATAATTTGACACAATTCGTTTTTTTGCCGGAAAAGGGTGGCTTGCCCTCTCCAGGTCGGAGGAGAGCCCCTGCCTCAAGTGGAGGAGTTCAAGTATCTTGGGGTCTTGTTCATGAGCGAGGGAAGGATGGAGCGTGAGATTGACAGGCGGATCGGTGCAGCCTCTGCAGTGATGCGGTCGTTGTACCGGTCTGTCGTGGTGAAGAAGGAGCTGAGCCGAAAGGTGAAGCTCTCGATTTACCGGTCAATCTATGTTCGTACGTACGCTATGGTCATGAGCTTTGGGTCATGATGGAAAGGACAAGATCTCGGATGCAAGCGGCCGAAATGAGTATTCTCCGACGGGTGGCTGGGCGCTCCCTTAGAGACACCATCTGGATTCAAATTGTTCAAAAAAGTCCAATATATACATACAGAATGATTAAGGGGATTTTGAATTGCTCTTTGTGGCTCTATGAAGTAAAGAATTCTCAACATTATATCTTATACATATATGTCTTTTTTTTACATATACTTTAGTGTCAAAATAATTTGGCCTTTACTACTAACGGCTGCAAACAGGTTACTTGAAAGACAGGGCCACAAAGCTTCTTCAAGATTCTTAATGCAATGAACAAATCTCAAACTATTCAGCCATATTCATAATGCAATGTTTTGGTAATACCTGGAGATCAAATCTACAGCAGAAGCACTGACCAAACTCGATCTCCACCAGTGCTGCTGCTGTGGAAGACTATTTGATTCCACAGATTACATTATGTTTCTTATTGCGTTTTTATTTTCCCTCCTAATGTACTCTGAGATCACCAGTCGCCTTCATTTTTCATTCCTGAGCCACAGTTCTTTGATTAGGGCCAATGTTGCTTTAATAGAAAGGTCACTCACTGCTGCCCCCAGGGGTCAAAATGATAATGAAGTGCCACAGTGTTAATTATAGGCTTATGATAAAAGTTTATAGCGCGTGGACATTTAGTGGGCAGAGGCTTGTCCATATATAACTGACATGTCCACACCGATCGTTCTGGCTGAATTTAAATACACTAACTTCAGAACCCCGGTCAATAACTGACACTAGGCTCATAACCTTTGAATATGAGGAAATAAACCTTCTCATATAGACGCTCCGCACTGCCTTGAGCAATCGATGCCTATAGATCTGTATAGACATAGTTTCATTGGGACATGATCATATGTTTATCGGACAAACATATAACACGCCTACAACTGCTCAAGGCGGCTGTGCCATTTCTACTGATTGTGTGATTGATGAGCTTATTGATGATCCATGCGGTTCATCTCCGAGGTTACGGCCTGATGTATTGATCGAGGAATTGTGCAAGTCTTTGATTATGTGTGTTTCAGCATGGCTTTGCATTAGAATATATTGAAAGCTGAGAATCTAAAGGATGTGCCAAGTAACATCCAGCTAAATTTATAGGAGACATGCACATAAAGATTCAGTAAAAGTTGAAATACTAACTAACGTAAATGCCAGAGTACATTTACACCAGTTGCCATTAATTACAGCATTGTTATAATGACTTTCTGCTGGGGTCACAAGATTGTGCTGTGAGATTGTGCCAGAAAAGGATCCTGACACAAGTAACTGAGTCTTTAAATACCTTCTCAGTGAACATCAGGGGGTACTGTAAAACGTTTCACATTTGGTCACGGTGATGAGAGAGCTGGGTTAACTAAACAACAGATCTCATTCAGAGAGTCCTTCTCAGTAATCAGTCACATGAGCTTTAGTCAGGAAGACCCAGAGGCCAAATGGTAAAAGACAATACAATGCGTGACCCATCAGAACACATGGAGGGGTCATCTTACCCTGGGGTCCAGTAGTGAACATTTTACCAACAATAAAAAACATCAGGCATATATCATGTACATACAATCGTCTAACACAGAGACGATTGGTCACAGAGACGATTGGTCACAGAGACTAAGCAGAAAATATTAATATAATCATTTGGAAGTAAATAGTGCCCAATACATTCTGATGCCTTCATATCTATTTATGTGTGTGTTCAGGTCCATCTTGGTTTATGTGTGTTTTTGGATGTGACCTTCTGTCATTGATTACAGACCAGCCGTGATAAGAATATTCTCTTGGCTGTCAGCGGACTGGTCACTGAGGCATCTGCACCTCAGTCCTATGTGTGTACACAAGTAAAATGTCTGACACTTTGACAAGAGACTTGGACAGCCATAACATTTGAATGACATTGCAAACATACCTCCAGTAAAGACCGTTTTTCAAGCACCACTGGACTTTTTGTAAACACTCACAGCAGTGAAGTGTCCAGCAAAGATCCTCCAACAGTCAGTTTCATGCTATAAACAGTTATTTCACAGTTTGCAAAGATGATTTTTTTTGTAATTGTGTCAAAAAGTAATTTTCACTTTATCTTCGGCCATAGTCCTAATAGACATTACTATGTAACCCACCAGATTTGATTCAGTTTTTTTCCATAAGGTCCCATAGATGTGGTAAACAATATGGACAAAGTACTGTGTGTGTACCTCAGAGGTGCAAAAATACAAATCAAGCTTAAATAGAAAGCCACCCTGTATTTGCAAAGTAGATAAGATATACTCAAAAATGCAATCTCTATTTACTAGGATTTTGAAGAACTGGATAAATGCTTTATTTTTTATTACCAAGCAGGTGTTTAGGTCAGAAAGCTTCCCAACTAATTCATATGGTGATAATAATTGCTGAAATCGGGTTTCTTTCTTCAACACCGCATGGATGAAGCATTGCGATGTCCCCATACAAAGAGGGCAGTCTGAACAGTTGGACGCTGCATAATGATAGCTAACACCCAGTGCTGCATTTGGAGATCACTGACTCAATACGGTGTGTTCCATCGCCTCGAGCCAACATCCACCTTTGTTTTTCTACTCTTTGCTTCGTTGTGCTGAGCTGGCATTTAGCATCCACATGCACTTTGGGAGGATCCACACCTTTTTAAACTTTATTCAGAAAAAAAACACACCCACATTACAAGAGTTTGTACAAGCCCTCCAGAAATGTATGACCTTGGATTCAGAAGAAGTTGTTTATGGAAAGATTTACGTTTATATTATTATTTTTTTCATATATAGAATTAATACTACATGAACCATTATTGTTTATCCTCATATGTATTACTCATGTGTTTTAAATGAACCAAATGATCTCCAGTTTTTGTCCAGTCAACAACACTAACAGAAAACTCTATTTGAGATACCCGGGGCAGAAGAAACAGGTGACTGACTGTACAGCATCAACATATTTTTGTATTTATTTTTTATATTTGTCAGCATATCATGACATCTGCCACGTCAACCCCTACACATGTTGACACCTCATCTGTCAAAAGCCACAGAAAAGGGGAGAGATAAAGGCAACGCATGACTTTGGATGACACCGTGTGTGCATTAAGTTCTATTTATTCTACAAGTAAAGACCAACACAAAGGGGGTAGAAGCATGGGGCTTAGTTTTCAACTTTACTAGAGATTTTAGAGATCTTCTAATCAATTTTGACATCACTCTTCTCTGTTTAAAGTCAGAATAAGATGAGAGAATAGTCTTTCTAGAGCATGTCTCATGTAACAGTGGCCAATGGAAATCACTAATCATGATTGTAAGGTTCCCTTTTGCAGTTTTGGTCAGACAGCCTTTTCTTTTAAGAGCTGCAAACTTTGGAACTCTCTACCATTGGATCATAAACTCAATCGTGATCTTATTATGTTTTCCAACAGTCTAAAGAAAAGGATGAAGGAAAATCAGACTTGTTCTCAATTTTACGCTATTGTCAATATCTGTTCTCATTGTTAATCTATTGTCAATATTTGATGTTTATTTATTTCTGACTATACATTACTGCTTCTATTGAATTTAGGTGTCTGATATATTAATGTTACATGGGATTGAATATCCAGGTCTGGCTACCTGATGTAAATTTGTTAACTTAATTAGCTTTTAGATTTAAGCCCAACCAGGGACTGGAGTCGAGAATTAGCCTGAGCTACAAACTCTATATGCAGAACATCAGTTGCTCTCTCTGTACTGGAACTATGTTTAATTTGCATTGTCCCTGTCAAATAAACAAACAAAAAATAAACCTACATATGGGCATTTGACATACATGCTTTTACAAGAGCAGTTATTTCTTGGAGCATACATTTTGGATGAATTCATGCCCCAAATGAAAGTTTTATATTAGCTTTTTATCACAATGATCACATCAGTATTCCCAAACCTATAAGAACATCTCCAACCCAAAAAAGGCCTGGGATTATCTTTTATATTCCTTTTGTTTCTGAGAAGACGGTCTTGAGTGGAGTTAACATCCTGCAGCTTCTTGACTTACCCTTGCATTTGTATTCTCATCTCAGTGTGCCTCACCTAATATTGACATGAAAGCAATTCTTTCGAGTGCTATCAAACGGTCTTGAGAAAGACAACTACAAAGAGAGGCACTGGGAAAACTTGAACTAACACACATCAGAGGAATAAGGATGCACCTGCACATACTGTAACACTGAAGTGGTAGAACATACAACTATCACCAGTCTACTCATTTAAACGGCCATGGCTCTCATACATGTGAAGAATAGTCACTTTTCATAGTACCTGAGTAACTTGCCAATGCTAATGTATCTTTAAATGGGATATCTCTATTCTTGTGTGAAAGTAAAAGTTCTATAATAAATCAAAAATAATAAAATAAAAATATGTATATTGTTCCAGATGAGGTTATTTAGGCTGAAAAATGTTGTGGATGCTCAAAGTGTGCTCAAAGAAAGAAGTGACCTATTTAAAAACGATTCACCTTGCTTGAATTCTGAAAGCATGTGCATTAATTGGATCTGAACATCTTTAAGTTTCACAGTGGGGTGACAGAAGTCAATTTGTGTCAGTCAGTCTTGGCATTGTGATCGGCTGCTGACCCATGTTCAAGATGTCACTGTGCGCCTCGCTTACATACTGAGTGTTGCGATCAATCAATCGATTCAAACTTTTAGGAACTCTTAACGACAGAAACATGCAAAACAAAATATAGCAACATTCTGAACCACTGTATGTACAAGATCTAATAGAAATAGAAAGTCTCTCACAGCCAGAATCTTTATTGACCTCTGTATTTCACCATTGAGCCAAGCCACCAAGAGCAGCAGTAGATTCATAGTTTTTTAATGTGATCTGACAAGCAGCTTGGGGTTAATGGTCCTGCTCAAGGGCACATCAATACTAGTGACTTAACAAGGATAGCTTTGACCACATTCTTCATACTCATAACAGCAATAAAGGGGTTGCTAAAATGGATACTGTCTGATATGGAACACTGATCACTGTTGGTTGTTGGATGTTGGATGTTTTGGCAGGTCTTGTTTTTTTTTGTTTCCTACCACATACAGTAACTAAACAAGTAATGGTCAGATCTTTGTACTGTTAAAATATGAAAGAGATTGTATGTTTTTGGCACTTACTGTGAGATATGAACGTATGAAAATCCTTACCCTATAACAGTAAGGTTATTTAAGATTTAAATAATAGTCTGACCGATTTTTTAAAAAATATGTAATAGGTACGCTTGATCAGGCACACACAATCACAACAAAGTTTGAAAGAGTCTATTGATTCAGCATTTTTTTTCTACTCATTTCTAAGCATTTATCCTTGGTTCAAAGTTTAAATTGTCTCTAAAAGTAAGTGCAGGGATTTTTTTCTAACACTGGCTGCAAAGCTTAGTTCCTATTGTGGAGTCAGGCTTGTTGTGTCTTGGCCCCACAAGGTTCACCGGCGACAAGTATACATGGTGGCCCTGGTGGAGCTGCTGACCCAACAGCACTGAGGCACAAACAAGGTCTTCAAGGTCCTTCAGGTCCAAGAGAAGAGAAATACAACGAAACAACCATTTTACAAGGCCCTCTATTGTTCCATAAAGGCTGTACTTTCACAGGAGCTGGTAGTGTACCCTAAAAATGTCGGTTAGGTATTGGTAGCAAAGGATAATAATAATAATGATCCATTTGTCTTAGATTGCACTTTTCTAGACACTCAAAGACGTTTTACAATCCTATGCATTATTTATTCACTTCACAGTCTCAATCGCTGGTGGTGGTATAGCCACAAGAGTCCTGGGGCAGTCTGATGGAAGCGTGGCTGCCATTCTGTGCAGACACCACCAACGATCAACAACAATGATTACCCACTGCGCCACTGTCGCCCCCAAAAACATGCCAAAAATGTTATATCACAATTTTGTTTAATGGTCTAAATACTGTATATTACAATATATGTGTGAGATAGATAGATAGATAGATAGATAGATAGATAGATAGATAGATAGATAGATAGATAGATAGATAGATAGATAGATAGATAGATAGATAGATAG
>JAVQKC010115791.1:0-19880 GCA_036025475.1 Philypnodon macrostomus
TAACTGAGGCTTCCCTCTGCGTATTTCTCCTTGCAAGTGTAATATTACTAACTTGTTTTGTCCTTCCTTTGCCTTGTTAAATTATAGTATTACGGTGGGCTCTAACCAGCACCCATCAGCTTTAGTGAGTGATGATTGGAGGGTTGCCAGGTCTCATTTTCTAAAGCATGTTGTTTCCAGTTTCAAAATAAATGCACAGTCACACACTGATACCACTGGATCTGCATCTTCAACTACATAATGAACTGCACATCCAGACGTCACTCACAAACTCAGACCTCCAGCGCTCTCATTTCCCATATTGTTCCCTTCTTTGATCAAATATTTTAAGAAATGACAAATAATAGAAAACAATCACATAAGGCGACCTGACATTTTAGCATGTTGATGTGATGCTCAAATGCTTTTAGCTACAATGGCACAGGCTCAGGAATAATTTATAAGGAAGCACTCAGACTGCACAAAAAAATCTTGCAATCAAAAATATATAATGCACAGACGCAGAAATGCCTATTTAGTGAGAGTAATATATAAAAACAACTGTCAGTGTCTGTCTGCACAGTTCAATCTGTTTAAGAATGGTAAAAATACACTTTTTTTGAGACATGACATAATTAGGTAAGTGACATGCATCATAGGAAAAGACCTGACCTCTTGTTCACACGCAACCGAATCCTAAATAGAAACCTGTTGTGCCTCACTGGATGTCTTTTTTGTGTCTGTTTTTGCATGTGACTGGTTCTGTGCCTGCAGTGGACTCTAAAAGTGCATGATGCTATGAATAAATCCATACGGTGTGATGGATGCCTTGCTGTGTAATGTCAAAGTCCTGCCTTTCCTTAAAAGCTCTTCACTCTCAATCTTAAGCCTGACCCCAGATCATCCACAGAGCACCTCCATGTCACCTATCATCCTCTACGCCCTGAACAGACATGGCTTACTGTATATAGCACATCAATGGCAGTGTGATTTGGGTGGGGACAACAGACACACCGCTTCATGTTATTCCCGTCATTTGAAATAGCAGTCAAAGCTGATCTAATTAAGCGTGCCTGTATAACTGAGGTCTTGAGGGAGATGCTGACAGGCTCCAGACACTATTTGTTTCTGTGTGAATGTCCCACTAGAAGCCCAGGGAATTCTTGGTAAAAACAGAGGAGTTATGACAGAGACTTTTGTGAAGGATGTAAGCCAGAAGTAAGCTGCTTGTGTGTCCTGATGTTGTATTCACTAATAGGAAACAAAGCATTGATTTTTAGATGTTTGTTTAATGTTGGACATGAAGTAGTATTATATTTTTGTTTTAGGATGAAAGTGTATCCTATATGGTGTTTGCTGGAGGTCTTATTGGTGGTAGCCTACAGATATAGAGTATGTGTGTGTTCATCATGCATAGAAGAAACATGCTTTGATTTTTGGTTTGTTTTTCATGCCAGGGAGACTGACATAATTATTCGAGCTTGCTGTATGAGTTTAGAAGCCAAACCTAAAAATGTCTGAGGATTTGAAAACAGTATTAGTCAAAACCAAAATGTGTTAGTGATGTACAACCTCTAATTGCGAGTTCATCTTCTGAGATATTTCATAGGAGTTTCTTTGCTTTATTTTGGTTTGTTATGTGAATCCTGTCAAAACAGCGAGCATCTACTTTCCCTTCCAGCGTCACAATGTTGTAGTAAGATTGTTTCATCCAGTTCATTGTTTTATTTATTTTAGTGGAAGATGATTTTGTGAGTTCCACAAGGGTTATGCATGATATCCCTGGGCAGGCTCGGTGAAACAACGGTGCCGAATCTACTTTAATTATATCAGATACCATCAGTTTGTGAGTTTGTTTCCTGTCATAGAGCAGACCAGTGTTGAATCAGCCAGGTTTTAGGATACAGAAGCCAACACTAGTCACGCAAAGTCAGAGTTTAGTCAGAGTTTTATACCACATTTTAACGCTGTGATACCTGAGCTTTTAGAAAACTAATGTGTCAAAACATTTTTGCCCAGATGTAGTTCCTTTCTGAATAAGATATGGGAGAAACCCTTGTTGTTTTTAAACAATATGCAAAGCAGATGTTTTGAACTCAAGCTCTTTATCATCACTTTCAAACAAACTGTCACATATATCAAATAGTGCTGTCTTTAATGTGATGAATTCAAGGACTTCTGTGTGGTTTTCTGATGCACACAAAGAGTCTGTAATGAAAGAAAGTGTAAACAACCAAACAAGTGGAAACTACACATTTTTGAGGTTTTATATTTCCTTAGCACTAACTCTTGATTGATCATTTCTCAGTGGAGTAACAAGAAGTATTAAGTTTAAACTTGATGAGGATCACCACCTTTTGGGCATGCGTGGTGTTAGGCTTTAGCAGAGTTTGATGGTAAATTTCTTTATTTTTCCTGTTGCCACACACGTGAAAGACTACTTTAAATGTAAAAATCAAATAACACCGAGAGCTGCTGGTGTCCTCAAACTAGCTCTTGGCAGGGGTGAAAGTGAAAATAATCAAGGTACTCACTTGGTTTGCAAAACTATAAAAAACTTTTGTATCATTTAGGGGTTGGAGTAATTCAAAGCTTCCTAACGCGTGTCGGCACGGTCAGGGTGTGAATTATTATTTTTTGTTTTATATAAACTACTTTAAATGTGTTGGCATTTGTAAAGAAACAGGCAGAATCCGATGCAGATCCAGAATATTTTTACATTTTGGGGTGTTTTTGTTTTTGCCAAGTTGCCACCACAAAAGGCAGGTCAGCTATATTTACTGGTGGTTATTTCTAAGGGCAAAATGACCACATTCTCCCCCTGAGAAAAAAGTCAGAGACATAATATCTATGCCAATAGTAGTGATTGTTGTAATTTTTCTGCAACACATGTGTAGGCCATGAATTATTAACATAAGCTAAGCTGGGAAAGGGAAAATAGTTTGTAGACTGTCCCTAAAACGCTAGAAATTCTGAACAATTACAGCCCTTTCAATCACAAATTATACTTTATAATTAGCTTTAAAATCCATGTTTATAATGTGGTCAGATTTCAGTGCCATATAGATGCATGTGGCCAAGGGGCTGAGAAGTTTGCAAGACCCTTGGTTTTTCAGTCCATAAATCCTCTGCATTTTTTTTTATCTAGTCAGATGTGCTGCAGGAAAAAGAACTAAAGGATGTACGGTCATTACTCATAAACCCACATCAGAGAAAGAACCGCTAGGGATCCACACGCCCCTAACTCTTGAGTTGTAGACATCACCAGATTTAGAGCCATCAGAGCACCAGGGATTATAGACCATGTGTATGTTCAGCATGTCCATGGCGTTTATTACATCTAGGCTACATCTTGTGTACTAGGCCTATAGAAAGTTGTTAAAATGACTAGCTATAGTAAAATAAATGGGTCATAATCTTTGTTGCATTTAGAATACCCTCTGGGTGTTTTGTGTGTCTGTATGTTGATTAGTCCTGCCATAATAGTACACAAGCGCCACCTGGTGTTTAGTGGAATTTACGTCAAGTGGTGCCTCCCAGTTAAATTTTTAACTATTATAACGAGTATAATAGTTGTAAGTTATATTGTTCTCAAAATAGCCCACACGATAAGAGAATTACTTCTTTTCCTATCTTTATTTCTTTTTTTAAATGAAATTTCCTGCCAGGCAATGTTCAGGTGACTATCGGGGACCTTGTAGCCACCGCTAGCTGCTAGGTCAGAGCAGCCATTGGCAGCCCGGCGAGACACAGAGCATCCTTCCAGAAATCTCTGAAAATAAAAGCTACAAACTCTATTCATATAACTAACGTAAGAGTTGTCAAAGAAAATCTCTTTGAAGACAAAGAGTATAAAGGTATGGGATTCTGGTCACGTCCGTTCAAAAGTTGAATGTATTTCTTATACGTTTTACTCGGGTCAACTGGACAATACGAGTTGTCGCAGCGCCCCGTCTTTTTTTTATTTTTATTGTTGATGGACGGTCTTTTGACATGTATTATATAAAGAAACGTCAATCGCCTGTTTCTGTTGACTTGATGACAACTGACATCTGTGTATCTTACATTAACAGTCTTGGTTCTCAATGTGCAGCTAGCCGTTCAGCTAACAATGGGACAGGGAGATTAATAGATGCTTGAGATGGGCTAACTGGCTAGCGTTTATAACCACAGTAAACAGCTTGATCCAGATCCACATTTGAAGTGCTGTGTTTGAGTTGACCTTGCAAATCACGTCGACCAAATAGACAGGAGATACATTGTCTAATACAAAATTACATATCCTTTGTTAAATCAGTTTTATTGTTACCGGTGCAAAATGTATCCATCTGTTTGTATCTATAACACTAACATGTCTATTACCATTGTTGTTCGTATCAACAGAGGTGCCAGTTTTCTATTGATTGTTCTAAAACAGGACATATAAATGCCCCTTTGTTAAAGTTCAAATTTCCTTTACAGATGCCTTCGGCGACAGTTGGCAATAATGTGGTTCAGTGTGCCATCCCAGACCTGGGAAATGGAAGTCAGTCTGAGGCCATGAAACAGATTCTTGGTGTAATTGACAAAAAGGTCCGCAACATGGAAAAGAAAAAAGTACGCATATCTATAATATATATATATATATATATATATATACACAATATGTAAATACAAAAATCAAGAGTTCATTGTATTTTATGTACCTGCAGTCTAAACTGGATGACTACCAGACCAAGAAGAATACAGGAGAAGGACTAAATCAGGACCAGCTGGTATGTGCACGATAATGCTTCTTAAACTCAAATTATTCTGTTAGGTCAGAGATGTTTGAAATTTATCACACAGTTGGTCTGTTTTATGAAGTACTGTATTTTTTGTTAAATCTCAGATAAACTGTGACATATAATGTATAATGTAAAGTGTATTATTTTGCATGACAATGCATGTCAGCCACATAGAGATTGGTGAAATACTGTAACACATCTCAATTTAAATTGTTTTCATTATTCTATTTGAAGGAGGCTTTGGCAAAGTACCAAGAGGTTTTAAACAATCTTGAGTTTGCTCGGGATCTCCAAAAAAACTTCATAACTATGGGCCAAGAGGTGAGTTAAATATTTGTTTGCACAGTGTACTACTGAGAAAATTTTTCAGAGATGTACATTATCAATAATTGATTACTGGATTTAAATAAAGTGGTTTTGCTTCTCAGGTTCAGAAAGCAGTTAAAAAGACTGCAAGAAGGGAACAGCTGGTTCGGGAGGAACTGGAGCAGCGTCGGTTGAAAATTGTGCTGGAGCTTCAGTTTGTGCTGGATCAGTTGGGAGATGAAACTGTCCGGAGAGACCTGAAGCAGCCCAATGCCTCTGGTTCTCCACTAATCACCGAGGGTGACCTCACCCTACTCGATGAGTTTTACAAACTAGTGGGACCTGAAAGAAACCATGATATCAGGTACAGTTGGAAAGATTTACATGTCACTTGTTTGCTTAGTGGGTAGATGAAAGTTTACATTGACTTGGCCTTGTCCCATAGGTTGAGTGAACAATATGAAGAGGCTTCTCAACATTGGTTGGAATTACTTGAAGGCAGAGACAAGGCTGTGGCAGGGACTACATGTATGACATATTTTCAAAGACTACTTAAAGAATATGTAAATATGTTTTAACAAAAATGTATTTATTTTAGACAAATCGTTGAAGGAGACTCTTGAAAAGCTTCTGGATTGCGGTTATTTTGACAGAGCGCAAAGCCATCAAAATGGCACCTGTGGTGAAGCAGAGGAACATGAGCAAACGGTGGAAGTTGAGTCCAAAGTGGCTGAACACTCATCAGAACCCGGTAAATACCTAAATGTCAATTTCTGCATTTATATTAAGACCAACACTTTGTATCTTTTATTTTTTAATTGTGTGTGTATATATTTTTTAGAAGCAACAATTACTGAAAGATATACAGAATCAATAAAAGTGGAAACAACTGAGGTAGGACACATTCATTAACAGTTTTAAAATGATGACAACATTTAATATGCTGCTTTACCCTTGTTTTTATAGTTTGTGAACAGACAGTTCATACCAGACACTACAGAGAAGGTGGAGGAGTGGACAATGGAGGCTCAGGTAAACGCTTTCCAATTAATAATTATAATATATAGTTTGTCGGGTGTTTCCCTTTGGCTTTAATTTGTACTTGTGTTGAATAGATGGTGAATTCTTTACAGCATCAGCCTCCAGCCCCGATAGCTCCTGAACCCACTGATCATATCAACCACGTTGCGCCCCGTCCAGCTGATCCTGTAATAAGAAAGCAGGCGGTGCAGGACCTCATGTCCGAGATGCAAGGAACATACAACTTCATGCAGGTGATTGATTATGATTTCATTGTACACTAAAATAGTTAATGATAGTCTAATCCTGATCTACCGAAAAGCGGGACAAGGCATAGGGAAGATACATAGGGGACTGTCTGGCATATATATGTAAAATAATACAAAATCTACAATTTTCTGATCATGCTTTTAATGAAAAAAGATAGTCATTTTAATTTCTAAACACTGACTTACTGCTTCGTTTTCTGTAGGACTCCGTGTTGGAGTTTGACGGACAGGCTCTTGACCCTGCCATTGTGTCTGCACAGCCAATGAAGCCTGTGCCGACTGTGGACTTACAGCAGATGAGCTGTGGTACCAGTAAGTTAGTTCAGTACATACTTAATGATGAAGAATGTATTTACAAATAATAATTGTCTTCATATATGTTTTAAACAGCACATTCAGAATCCATACTTTGTCAGACAGGTACAATACCTGCTTCACAAGAACCCTCCCAAGTGAGTATTTTTTTAGTAAGCTGTGAAAGCATACCATAAGATGTGCAGCCCAAACAGGACAGCAGAAGGAAATAATCACACACCATATACAGTACCAGTCAAAGATTTGGACACATTTTGATTCACCAGCATTTAAACACTTAGAATAACAGAAGCCCAAAAGAAACACACAAGCTTTCCAATGACTTTAAAAAAAAGTTGTATTCTGAAAAATGGCACTATTTAACTATAGGTGAAGTATAACTTTCAAACGGATTATTGAGCATGGTACTGACATCTAAACAACTGTAATTTGAAGCACTCTTATAGTGATTTTCAATTTACAAGAAAGTTTCCAGAACATGTCAAATTACATTATAGATCAAAAGTTTGAACACACATTTCCATTGAAACGAGTGTGTCCAAACTTTTGACTGGTACTGTATACTTCCTGTTTGTTATTGAATCTAAAAATAAAAGTTGCACTATGTGTAACTACATGTTGAGAAGCATTGGAGACTTTAAAACGAAGATCTGTTGCTGTAGCGTCAAGTACTTTGCTTTCACGTTCCTTTTTTATTCCCTGCAATTCTCCCTCCCTTCACCCTGCCCCGGTCTCATTGTCTTTTTCCTCTGAGCAGCCCCCTGTTCCATGCTCTCTGTCTTCTGCCTTTCCAACTGTTTCCAAACCCAGCCACACTGGCATCAATGTCAACGCAACACCTTTCCAGTCAGTGCAAGCGGTATGCTGTGTCTGCGTTTATCTACAATACACTCCTGTGCTGTTGAAAAAAGATGGATAGAACTCATGCCATTTTATTAGATTAAAATGGCATAATAAATGTTAATGTTGTATATCATTAATATATAAATGTCATTTTTAAGACACAATTTTCTTTGTTTTACCATTTAGGTCTTTAACATGAGCACACCTGTACCCCCAGCCAGTGAGAGTCCAGTGGAGGCATTGAAACAGGCCACTCCATTCCCAGGTGGCTTCACACAGGGCTATAGTAGCCATCCAGAAAACAAAGTAGACCAGTCTGACGTCCCACAACAAACATTGCAGTCAGGTGAGCAAGTGTCTGTGACAGATGTGAATATTCAGTGGTCTGCAAAGGTTTGGGCACCCCTGATAATTTTCAAGATTTTCCTTTTATAAATCACAGGTTGTTTGGATCAGCAATTTCAGTTAAATATATCATAAAGCAGACAACCAGTGATATTTGAGAAGTGAAATGAAGTTTATAGTATTTACACAAAGTGTGCAATAATTATTTAAACAAAATTAGGCAGGTGCATAGGCAGGTGCATACATTTGGGCACCCCAACAGAAAAATTACCTCAATATTTAGTAGATCCACCTTTTGCAGAAATAACATTATTTTTGACCATTCTTCTTTAGAAAACATCTCCAGTTCAATCAGGTTTGATGGTTTCCGAGCATGGACAGCCCGCATCAAATCACACCACAGATTTTCAATAATATTCAGGTCTGGGGACTGAGATGGCCATTCCAGAACGTTGTACTTGTTCCTCTGCATGAATGCCTTAGTAGAGTTTGAGCAGTGTTTAGGGTCGTTGTCTTGAAGTATCCAGCCCCGGTGCAGCTTCAACTTTGTCACTGATTCTTGAACATTGTTCACAAGAATCTGCTGATACAGACTGGAATCCATGTGACCTTCAACTTTAACAAGATTGCCAGTATCTGCACTGGCCACACAGCCCCACAGCATGATGGAACCGCCACCAAATGTTACTGTGGGTAGCAAGTGTTTGTCTTGGAATGCTGTGTTCTTCATCTGCCATGCATACCGCCCCTTGTTATGTCCAAATAACTCAATTTTAGTTTCATCAGTCCACAGCACCTTATTCCAAAATGAAGCTGGCTTGTCCAAATGTGCTTTAGCATACCTCAAGCAACTCTGTGGCATGTGCACAGAAAAGGCTTCTTCCGCATTACTCTCTCATACAGCATCCCCTTGTGCAAAGTGCGCTGAATAGTTGAACGATGCACTGTGACACCATCTGCAGCAAGATCATGTTGTAGGTCTTTGGAGCTGGTCTGTGGGTTGAGTTTGACTGTTGGCCTGCCACTCTGGGCCATAACTAGAACTGTGGTCTTCATTTCCTCACTATGTTCCTCACAGTGGAAACTGACGGCGGAAATATCTGAGCTAGCTTTTTGTATCCTTCACCTAAACCAAGATGTTGAACAGTCTTTGCGTTCAGGTCATTTGACAGTTGTTTTGAGGCTCCCATGTTGCCACTCTTCAGAGAAAATGCAAAGAGAAGAACAACTTGCAATTGGCCACCTTAAATACCCTTTCTCATGATTGGCTTCACCGGTGTATGTAGGTCAAGGGTCAATGAGCTTACCAAATGTTGTGTTCCAATAATCAGTGCTAAAGGGTGCCCAAATGTATGCACCTGCTACTTTTGTTTAAAGAATTATTGCACACTTTCTGTAATTCCTATATACTTCATATCACTGTGTGCATCTGCTATATAATAATAATAATACATAGGTTTTTTTTATAGCATTTTATTATTATTATTTATATGATATATTTAACTGAAATTGCAAATCCGAACCAGTGATTTATAAAGGAAAATCTTGAAAATGATCAGGGGAGTCCAAACCTTTGCAGACCACTGTACTGTGCATTTTGCTAAATTGCAAAACAGCTTCAACATTATATAGAATAAACATTCTTTGTCCTTTTTTAAAGTTGTTGGCGGATTCCAGCCTCAAGACCAGGTCTTGTCTCCAGCAGGACATGAAGACTCCCCAGGGGGCACTGGATTTGGACAGCCATCCCCGTCTTTTTACAATAGCAGGGGCATGCCAAGAGGTGGCCCTCGCAACGGCCGGGGTATGATGAATGGATACAGAGGGTCTTCCAATGGTTTCAGAGGTACATAGATTAGGCTATGAAAATAATTAACATTTAAATTACACTTTTGATTTACCAAAACATAAAATGTTATTTACTTTTCATCAGGAGGATATGACAACTTCCGGCCTCCGTTCACAAATGCTCCAAACAGTAATTATGGTCAGGCACAATTTAATCCATCTCGGGACCTCTCAAGTAGCAGCTACCAGAGAGTAGGTTTTACATAAATTTCATATTTCTTCCCATTGTGACAAATAATTCTCTAAATTATGTCTGGCTGTTCTTTTCAGGAACAAGGCTTCAAAAGGAGTGTTGCCCAAGGACCTCGCAGTTTGCCTCGAGGGAATGCTCAAGCGATGCGATCATAAATGCTCCTAAAGACCGTCAAGTCATGCCACGTAATCATTCAGGATTTTTTTAATGTTTTACCCAAGCTTATTTTTTTCTCATTTTTATTTTAACTCCTTCCCTACTCATCCAAGTCAGCTGGAATTTAGATCCATTTTACACAGTATATTGAACTTGACAAGTTGAAGCAAGTCTGTTATAAAAATAACTATTCCTGCAAACTTGAAAGATTTCATTAATTTATTTTTTGTACAAAATAAAAGCAAAAAATACCCAGTCAGTTTTAGTTCAGATTTTTTTTTTTTTGGACCATTCATTTGCCTCTTGCACCATCATATCTTTGTACACTGTCATTGGTTGAGACTGTTTCAATAAAATTGTCCTATATTATTAGTCTTTTTATGGCTTGTGGTTTTATTGCAGTGTGAAACTGACATGCACACAACTCTCAAAAGAACATTTATTTAATCCAGCAGCAAGCAATCAGAAATAACCACCTGTGCAAATCTGTGCAAATGAAAACATTTTCAAATGTGGACATCTTGATTTTGGGTAAAACATGAAAGAAAAAGAAAAACTGTCAAAATTAAAAATGGTTCCAGATTTAAATAATGATCAATTGTGATCAAAATAAACAATCACACACATTTGTGCATGAAAACACACCGAAAGCCTCAAAATCTAATACAGATGACAAAAACAATCAATCTGACTGTCCTTTGTACTACAGAAGCATACTGCTTTACAATAAGACATGACGTTTCTGTAGTATTGCAGAATTAGGGCAATAAGAAGGAATTGAGAATGAAATTACTTTAACCAAACAAAATAAGCAGCTGAAATGTACCGTTCATCTTTATGAAAGTGAACATAAAAGTAACTTAACATCATCCTTATGTTAAAGAAATGTGCAATTCTTGTGAAACAATGACACATTTTCTATACACACATGGGTTCAAACCAGGTAAACTAATCTTAAGAAAACTGTTAATTTTTTTACCTTATTACATTTTGTAAACTGTGGGAATCTTGAAATATGCTGTCTCATTGAATTAGAGCCTAATTTACTCAACTTAAATAGATACAATGTTCAGTCTTTTGTTTTACTTATACAGTTCATTTTTTTTAATCCAAAGATTACAGCTACCATCAATCAATTACTCTGTTGCTCCACTTTGAATAAAGTGTCCTCCATAATCCAAAATTATACTGGTTTAAAAGGCCTTTTAATGTGGAGAGATTGTTCCTTTTGCACACAGGAGCAGAAGCGGTGCAAGCCGTCTCACATTTCCACTATGATGCTATAGCATATTATTCTGGTCTTGTGGTGTTTCTTGGTGACCTGGGGGAAGATCCTGGGGCATCTGTGGTGCACCATGCAGCGCTGAGTCCTGATTCAGCTGTTGGGCCTCAGCTATTTCTCCATCTTGGGCTGCTGGCTGATGTTCTTGGGGTTGTGGTTGTTGATCTGAATGTTCTACAGGCACTGGAATAGCATTCCCTTCAACTGTAAGAAAATAGCAGAGAGTTATATTTTTAAGCCCCTCTGGTGAAATCAAACAAGCCATTGTATGTGTACTTATTCATACTTACGGTGAACCTCTGCTGGAGGTTCTACTTTTTGAGATTTGAGACGTTCCATGTGCTCCACAGCCTGAAAAAAAGATTTGATGTTTTTGGTCATTTAAAAAAATAAAAACTGACAAATTGTGTTTTTAAAATGTGGGTGTACCTGCTGAAGTTCCTTTTTCTGTGCATTGAGCTCTGCCTGTTGTCTCTCAAGTTCATTTCTCTGTTTCTGGAGGTCTACTGCCTTCTCGTTCAGGTCTTTTTCTTGCTGAGAAAGATGTTCTTCAAACTCTCTCATTTCTTCATCTGTATAAGCTTGGTTCTGCTCTAGAGTCTACATAAACACAAAATGTCAACTTTAGTTTTTTTAGGTTATCAAATATAGATAGAACAGATACTATATCTATTCTGGGTCTTACCTCCCAGCTATCTGGCTCCAGGAATTCTTTTTTCTTAGTAGCAACAAGAAACTCATCTAAAGAGACCAGTCTGTCCTTGTTAGTATCCACCTTGAAAGAACAAAACTCTATATTACAATTGCAATTTTAACCCTACATCACTTTAAAGTGTAAGGTGTGTGTGTACTGAATAACAAAATAATGCAATAATACATTCAAAAAGTTACCTCTAAGCAGATATAAATGTATAAATGTAGGTGTGGAGTACAGTATACATGCAATACCACCTACTATACACTATACTGAGTAATACCTCATTCATAACATGCTCTCTCATCCGTAAGCGTTCCTCCTCCATCTCCACCATATCGTCCTCTTCATTTGCAGGGTCATAGATTTTTTCTAACTGAAAACGCAGTGAAATTACTATTACATAGAAATCAATTTGATAGTTAAGACCAATTCCTCTAATGTGAATGTACCTCCTTGGTGAATAATGCTTCCAGCTCCTGGTCATCAAAAAAGCCATCACCATTGGTATCTGCAGTGTGAAAAATAGAGTGGTATAGTGAGAAAGTAGATCCTAACAAAACAATCATCTGAATAAAATCTTTTTCCTGTTGTAAAACAAAGAAAAAAATACCGTGAATGTTGAAAAAGGTCTTTGGGTCAAAGTCCTCTGGATCTAGGCCATCGGCTTCCTCCCAGACTTCCTTCAATTGATTTTGACTGCCCTGCAATGTAACAAGTTATTGCCTGAAAAGCACTACAATGAAGTTTCTCTTCTAAATGTGGCCAGTGCGGGCTTTCCCAGTGCGTCTTACAGGATGGTTGACTTTGGGGTGGTCTGCATGTTTTTTCTTCATCTCCTCATAGTGCTCCTCCTCTCTTTTTCTGTCCTCCTCGTTAAGTGTCTTCAGATGCTCACGTCTATCATGCTCCTTCATCATTTCATACTGCTTGAACTCCTCATGCCTTTCTTTGTCATAGTTCTCCAGATCTTTAGTAGCCTTTAATGATGAAGAAGAAACACTGGATACAAAACTTTCTAAAGAAATTACTAACTTTAAAACTTGAAGACTGAAAATGCACCGATTTGATGAGTCGATCAAGGTCCTCTACTTCAAAAGTGTGTGGGTTCATGTGGTTCAAATGCTCAAACTGCTTCAAAAGGGCTTGGTGGTCTACTGCGATGTCTATTGAAAACAGGTAAAATGTTACATCAGGATGAAGCAGACACTAGCTAACCCTTTTACAAAGCAAAACCTACCATTGCCTCCTTCGAGATCTTGTTTAGCTTTGATAAGAGTCCGAAGCCGGTTTACCTCTTGTCTTTTTAACTCGTCAAGTTTTGTTCTGACGTTATGGCTGACAAAATCCAGCTCTTTGGCCAGTTTGCCTTGCTGAAAAAATATTGAAAAAAAAAAAAAAACGAGTAAGTACAGAAAAAAAAAAAAAAACTTACAGTAAAATAATGTAAACAATGCTGTACATACTTTAATGTCTTCCATGTCTGTATTATGGAGCTTTTCTCGAAAATGCTGATCCTTTTCTAAAAAATCAATGACTTCCCTGAGATAACGGTCATAATGGAGCCCAGTGTCCTAGAAAATCAATGATAAATATAATGATTAGGTGAACACTATACACAAATTAGATACAGACTTAATAATGCTGCCCTCTTTGTGAGATAAGGTTAGGTTTGTTTATGTGTCAGAGAGTAAATAAGTAGCAGCACAGACGATGCACTTTTCACTTTTCTCTGGCCTAAGGTTGTCATTAGGTAGTGAGTATCAGACATGTTGCAAGGTGCAATCACGATCATCATCTTAAGTCACAAATTATTTTTTATTTTATAATTATTTTTATATGTTAAATGTTTTCACACAGACCTATACTGCGATAAGAAAGATCTACTTAAAGGTTAAACAGAGGCACTACCATTAGACAAAAGTAGACAGCTGCTTAGAGCCTTAACCTGTAAGCCGTTTGCTGTGGACTAGACAAATCAAGAGAATTTTCAGGTAGGACTTAAAAAGCACCAATTACAGAGGGCCCCTTGCCTTTGTTCCCCTTGAACCCACCAAACCGGTAAATCCACCACTGAAAATAAGTAATATTTGTACTATTTCTACTACGTTTAATGAGAGGGTGCATTTGCAGACATTAAGCATCAATAATGTACTCACCACACTGGCTGGAGGAGTTTCCACTTTTTCTGGCTCTTTGACTTTTGTCTTATCTATGCTGATGGGCACAGACTCCACACACAACAGCTGAAGCACCAGCATAAACCAGCTGATAGTAAAGGCCCAGCACCAACACACCTAGAAGAGAACCAGTGACCATTAGTACCACAAAATGTCAACGCCAACTGATCGTAATTTGCGTGGCTGCTTCCTGATTTATTCTTTACTCGTCATCTTTGTATCTGTCATGAATTGAGCAATTTGCTAATAATAACAAAACGAAGCTTAGTTGGTTAGCTTGGCCACCGATACGCTAATAAAAACAAAGAATTAATTACTCATCTATCTCTCCCATCTATGTTTTATCAGCTAATATAAGCTAAATGGTAAAACCGTGAGATGAGACGCATTTCTAAATGGCTGTCAGTCGTTTACTCACTTTTTTGTGAACCATGGACCCCATCTTCCCGGTTTCCCTTAGAGTGCTGTCTGTCGGCAACAGCAGAAGTGGCAAGAGCAAAGCGAGCGGAGCTGGTCAGCACGGTAGGTTGGTTTCGGCCCAAACTCTATCCTCATTGGTCAAAGCAGCTGTCTGTCAGATTATAAAGCACAGTAGGTTGCACTGAATCTTACGTGGCGACATGACGAGGGCGCAGGTGGGTGGGCTTCCGTTATTTCACACGCAATCAATAGTAGTAAATTAAGAACTAGAGGATCAGACGGTACAAGATCAATATATAATAATGGGAGCGCTTTACTGTGATAAATTAGGGCTGTTTTGTGTATAATAAGAAAATAGGCTAGCCTTTAGCCTAACGATAAAACCTTTCCAGGCATTTTATATAAACACTCTGCAGCGATCAACCAGTTTTGATAATAACAACACTGACTGAACTTAATAAAACGGTAGTACAGAGTTTCAATTGTTGTCCTCCCGTCAATTTCAAAGGTCTCACGGGACTAGACGTGAGATAGCCTATTACCTGTAGGCTACTGTGTTGGAAGAATCTCCACTTACTCATTATAGGCTTACTGTGGTATCCATTCCATAAAAACATGAAATTATGCTATGTACCAAATGACGGTCTCTGATTTAGTGCTGTCTGATGATCCACTTTCACCAGCAGAGGGTGTTGTTGATGAAGCAGTTGATTCAATTATTCAACTACTCAATGTCATAAACAGTAATGGGGTTGCCAACGCCAGTAGTAGACAAACAAAACTTGCACATGGTCCTAAATGGCCCTAATAACAGACTAACACATACTTTTTATGCACTTTTTTACCATGTACTATTATTGCATGCTACTAGTACTTCTTGATTATCTTATCGAGTCAAACAGTTCTTCTGATCCTAAGCATTTCATTGCATTGTTGACCTTGTGTTGAACCTGCATATGACAAATAAACAATAAGACTACTAATACTCAATGCTGCTATTTCTAAAACATTGTCAGAAACAAAGAAATAGTGTTTTTCTAAAAGACTGTGGTAGCATAATTACCACCTAAAAAAATCAAATATATGGAAATGGGACTAGTAAATGATTTTAAAGCTCAGTTAGCTTGACTCTTGTAGGACATACGATTCTGAGCTTGCTCAGTGAGCTGGAAGACACTTAAGACACTTAAGATGTGTCTTTCAATGTGGATCTAAATAAAGAAAAAAGAACTCAACAGCAGCATTTTAACAAACATCAATATAGTATGTATTCATGTGTGCATGAAATTCATTACATTCAAAAAGGATTAAAAAATTATTTTCATCAAAATATATATAATCAGTTTTAGGCTATTTCCTCTTGGATGAACCAAAGCTTTTAGGACCAATATTATTTCTTAACAAACACCTTAGTGTGAATCAGCAGCAGTTCTCTCCAAGGAGAAGACAATAACATTGAGTCACCTTGCTGCATTGTGAGGCTCTGGCAGGAGAGGCAGGAGAGGCAGGCATCAGCAGCACCTTGCGCCGCAGAGCAGCACCGGACTGCACACCGTCTTGAGTGTGCAAATTAGTATCAATGAGTGCTGCTTAAAGTATCGCATATAAAATCATCACAGGAAAATAAGGATGAAGGATGACCAGGGTTATCTGATTGTTACACTGCAGTAGGCTATGGATACTGACAAGAGAGTCTATGTTTTGGTCTGGACCTGGTTGAGTGTGAGGTGCTTA
This sequence comes from Philypnodon macrostomus, assembly GCA_036025475.1. NCBI lineage: Eukaryota > Metazoa > Chordata > Actinopteri > Gobiiformes > Eleotridae > Philypnodon > Philypnodon macrostomus. The sequence continues at coordinate 16,351 of JAVQKC010115791.1, forward strand.
ATTGAAGATGACTGCTGTTACTGATCAAGTAAAACTGGTGCATACAATGGTTGGATTGGATTATATGCAACTATCCTGTGCATATTTTCTCTGTCAACGATGTTGTTCTGGAACTGTATGTATTTAGGGAGATTAACAAAAATGTGGAGTTATTTTGCAACTTAGCAGTTCATGTGTCTCATCAAAAAGTCATCAAAAAAAATCATCTCTACTGCTATTTTTATTATGCACTAGTAGTAGTGCATGCTTTGAGTTTATTTATTTATGATATTTATTTATTAGGCTATAGCAAAATTTGGATAGGTAAGATTAGCCTTCATTAGCAATAGGCCATAATTTATTTAATGCAACTTTTACTATGGATATCCTTCAGTAGCTATGAGAAAGCAATGTAAAGCGCAATATAATCGAATCCATTATTATTATTTAACCCGTGCAAAATATAATAGGCACTTTGGAAAAGTTTGTTTGATGCAGTATTGAGATAACTGCAGTGTACCAGTCACGACATACACACCATCCTCACACATGCACACGACACAGCACATTTACTTTCTCATCAATAACGTTTTGTCAAGTGAAATTGCACCTGAGATTAGACTGTCTCTGTCCCTTTGTTCCCTATGCTGAGTCTCATATCTATTCTTCATGTTAATTCTAACTAATCATTAACACTAGTTTTAACGCAAAGCCAAGAACTCTCTCGCACTTTGGGCTTTCATTGTTCCGCAGTGGACTTAGTATTATCCCGGGTCTAGTTTATCATCTACCAGACGGCGCGTTAGCTTCGGGATAACAGGTTAGCTGCACCCAAACGGAGCAGCGCGCGGAGGAAGTCTCCTTTTCTCTGCACTTTTCGATTCGTCCCCTAGTATGCGGCCCTAGCGGTGGTATTATGGTCTGAACTCTCTGGACAAGTCTGTGGAGACGTGGGGAGAGGGGGACAAATCGAGTCCGGAGACGAGAAATCATGGCGGAACCTCTTGGACGGGACACCTTACCTGACCACTGGTCGTATGGAGTTTGTAGGGACGGCAGGGTTTTCTTTATAAAGTAAGCTCGTTGTAACTTATTGAAAGTGACTATCTGCGGGGACAGTGTCGCAAAATATGTATGTTTTAGTGTTTTATTACCGCTCAGTAACAGGTGTTTTTCTTGCAGTGATAAAACTAACAGTACTACTTGGCTACATCCGCGCACTGGGGAACCTGTTAACTCGGGACACATGATACGTTCAGGTACGGCGCAAACTTGTGTGAGATTTGTTGGACATCCGAGGACATTTTTGCTGCAGTATTTACGTTGGCGGGTCACCCAGTGTGTTATTGTTGGTGTTGTAGATCTACCACGAGGATGGGAAGAGGGATTCACGGAAGAAGGAGCCAGCTACTTCATCAAGTGAGTGGCATACGCATTGTTACTCTAGACCGTGTAAAATGTAATCCTGCTATTAGGTTGTTGTTGCTAAATTGCGTGAAATGCTTACACATGGCACTGTACAGCTGGTATGTGAGAGCTGGTCGCGGACTGGCGAAGTAAATTAAAATACCTTAAGCAACATAAACTGGCAAATGGCACACAGCATATTGATTTACACACGGGGGTCCCGTTGGATAGGTGAAACCAATTATCTGCCTGCACTGTAACGGGAAAGGTGGCAGTGCCTGGCAGGACAGAAGGCTATTAAAATTCTCCTCACATCGTTCATGCAGGACCTCTACTCTCTCCATTAGAAAGGTGTACAGTGTGTGTGTGTGTGTGTGTGTGTGTGTGTGTGTGTGTGTGTGTGGTATGAGACTGTAAAGGTTGTAAGTAGAAGGGTGTGACTGTGTGGTGACAGTGATGCATGGCATGATTGCATTATTGAAGCTGAGAGGACACAATTACCAAAGTCAAAACAAGAAATATGGTTTTCCCCTTTGGTCAGTCGTTATACAGTATGTTCCGTGTCAGTGCTACGTGTAACATATGTTGTATCTGTGTATCACATACCAATGTCATTACATGATGTCACTATGAATGATCTGTATGTCTGTAACAGTGCCACAGCTTTATTTAAGCAAACCAAACATTAGGTCACTACTCTCCAAATACAGATACTAAATTCCTCATTGTAGTATGTGTCTTTCGCTGAAGGATTTGACACACTAGTATTAAATCACAAGCTTAGTATAAAAAACATTGGGAGATATTCTGTAAATGATTAACTTCATGAAAGACAAAGCTGCCATCCAGTGGAGCTTGTATAAAGTTTGTGATTCATGAGCCCTAGTGCAGTCAGTCACGGCTCTTTTAGTTTGACCCATTTGTCCCCAGACAGAATGCCAGTATCATGAGTTTATATGCCCATAACTGGAGCCTTTTATGTTTGGTAGTGTTACAAAATTCCTGCCGGTAAAGTAAAATAAAGTAAATATTTTTGGTCTAAAATTTGACTGTATAACCGATAACCTAAGCAAATCGTTTGACATTTGAAAATTGTCACAAGCAGACAATGTAGTTTTTGTTACACTAATAGTTGCTTACATTGTGTGTATAAAAGCGCTTTGTGATTTGTGCTTAGTATTTTTTGCTTTTTGTGTGAGGGGAGAACAATACATTCGTGGAGTTGTGTGATATATGGGTCCTAAATGTCAGCCATGCTAAATAACTCAACTATTTGTAGCCTGTTTGGCATGGGGAAAGGAGCCGGCACCCTCCTTCTCTTTTCATTGTGTTTTTTTTTGTGGACAAATTTGTTGGAGTTAGATTAGGGACAGGAACAGCCGACAGGGACACACTGTAGAGACGTGCGACTGGTGGAGGGTTGTGTGGGTCATTGTGGCAGCAGTATAGGTTATTGAAATAGCTTCAAAAGTAATATCTAATTCTTTTTGTTTAAACATAAAACATATAATAAGCCTTTTTTTTATAGTTAGTTGCTTTTACAGTATGCTAGCAGTTACCTTGAGAAATAGCAGATTAGACTTGTATTTTTTATGTGGATATGACCTTCACACTACAGGAGGTTTCAGGGATGAGTCGGCATCTCATTTGGCGCTGATGGAGCAACTTCATTGTAATTTGTCTCTTCAGTCTTTAATAAATTAGATTTTTATTATTACCAATATTTTACTAAATAATATTTTACTAAATTATTGATAAAAATAAACTATCCAGAAATAGCCTCAAAGTTTATTTTTAATATAGAACAACAAATAATCTGACATTCACCGATCTATCTTTTTCAGTCCCAATCCCGATATCTGGACTTTGTGGCTCGATCGATACCCAATATCCACTGATACTAATACACAAAAAGGCATAGACAATTCTTTCTTAACTTTGTATTATCACAAATATACCTAAGACCAGATGACCCTCAAAATGGCTAACATGGATTATTTGTGCGTTACAATGTAATATAATGTAATTTCAGGTTTCAGTTTATTTGTCATATGCATATTCAACACAGGGTCAGAAAATGCAATGAAATGCTTTGGATCGGAAGAACCGTTGGACTCGCTAAGATACTCATGAAGTACTAATAA
>JAVQKC010115800.1:0-12342 GCA_036025475.1 Philypnodon macrostomus
CATCACTGCCGAGGCTGCACCGATCCGCCTGTCAATCTCACGCTCCATCCTTCCCTCACTCGTGAACAAGACCCCAAGATACTTGAACTCCTCCACCTGAGGCAGGGACTCTCCTCCATTTAGCCCATATAACCCTGTAATAAACCATTAAGTAAAGTGGTAACTAACTGCACATACAAGGTTTAAGAGCTACCCAGTCCTCACCTTTAGATGTATTAGGAATGCTTGACAGGGAAAAAAATAAGTAATTCTCTTTCTACGTTTATAGGACACATCACTGAGGGTCACCTTGTTTAATGGCTGTGTTGATGTCGTGACTCACATGAACAGTCCAGAAGGATTTATAAGATGTCCATCACAAACAAAATGTGCTGACATGTCTTGTATTAGCACCTTTAAAAAAGGAACACAAAATGCCATAGACATTCAAATGCAATCTCAAGTCCAAAACACACACAGCTTGGTATTTTACACTGTATCAAGATCCTCTTCCCGTCGAGTCCTCCTGGATCACTGTCATGTTCCCTCTGTCCAAAAGACATATCAGCGGTTCGAAAACGTGAAGTATAATTTAACAGGACTAAAATAATACTAAATCAGGCCCCAAATATAAAGACCAAGAAATAAAAGAGAGATTAAAGCAGAATTATTCGTTACTAAATAGGGACAAAACTATATACCAAGACAAAAGCTACTTAACCAGGTCATAGTTAGCATAAATTCTGCTTAAACTGAGATAAAACCAGGACTGAGCAGTACTCAGTCCTCACACCAGATCCAAGCCCCAGCTATAAAACTGTCTAAAGACTTCAATGTTCCGCCAGTATGACCTCTCCCACATTTTGAGAACCACTGCTATAGATAATAAATTGATTGCCATATGTCCAGCAATGACATACAGTGCATAGCAAATCTATTCAGGTTTCATGTACTGTCAAGAGTTCAAATTTATGAGTGGAACAATAGCAACAGTTTTAATGGCATCTTTCATTACATCATTGCTTTGTTTCTATGCATGGTAAGGCACACAGGTGTTGCCCTGTTCGATGTATACGTTTCAGAAGCATGTGCCCCCATATATTTTGCCCTTCACTGAACTGAACTCAGATTTAAGTACTGCGGTCAGAACACTGTTTACTGGGCTTGTGTTATGACAGTTATGAGTAAAGACTGCTGCAATGACCTTTAATAGGATTCCCATCCATCAAAGATACAAAACTCTAGGCATTATCTCATCACATCATGGAGCAGCAAAATGAAAGTCTGCATCTGTTTCTCAGGAAAAAAACATCAGGGTCTATTCACTTTTTAAATTTGTCTGGATGTTTGTGAAGGATGATTTTGCCCAACATTTTCATTCAGTCTATAGGGTAATTAGGTGTTTCAAGTTTAGGTGCAATAGAGGCTGTGAAATATACCTGACCTCCCAATTTCAATCCAATATAGCCGACTTCCCGTTTGTTGTAGGGCGGGGCCATAATAATATTTTATGTTGGGTACACTGTGGAGAATCACTGTACCAAGGTTCATTGCTCTCTGCCAAAGTAAGTACGTCCAGAGTCCCATAAACATGGGAGACGCTATTGAGGCATTCTTTATTTGACCTCTGTAAATTGCATATGTACATTAAATATACACTATCCCTGTCTAGTATAGAGATTTTGTTCGTGTTCAGCAGGATTAATGGGTCAATTTAAGTGCTTCATTAATTAGTTATTTAATTAATTGTCATTAATCATAGAAGTACCAAAATCAGCGTTCAGCTTCTTCATGATATTTAACGGTCCAGAAAAGTTTTAAAAGATCCAGCAAATTTTTTTTGCAAATTTTAGTAAAAAAAAATAAATTGCAGCTTAAGGGCATTAATTTATTAATTAGTTAATTAATATTCCTCGAAGAAGTACCAAAATCATTGTCTTTATGATATGTAACTGTATATAAAATAAAAAATTGCGTTCACACGTAGGATCTGCGGATGGGGAAGCGGACGTGGACGGATTCCATAACAAACTCTTGTTTCGCCAATATAATTATTCTCAGGATGTTGAGGACGTGACTTTTCGTGTGTCCCATTAGCACGTCAGCACTTAAAATGGTGTCCATTTGATGGCCTGGCAAGCAGTGTGTATTTTGTTTCCAAATTTTATGATAGCAGCCAATGAAAATAAACCCATGACCTTCTAAATTTTGTCTTTAACAGTCAAAGGGCTCAAGCTGCACAGGCCAGAGGGGTGCAAATCCACAGACCAAGCTGAAAGTGGTCAAATCAAAGTGAACGGCCAGTGGGGACTGATGGGTCTTTGAGAGTACATTATTTCAATAGCAGTCTTCTCTGTGGGACCTCAGAGTGTTTGGATAAATTAGAGGATTTACTAATAAATTTGGATCTAACCTTCAAGAAGACCACAGAAGCCGGTGCGTTTTTTCTTTTTTATTATTATCTAATTATTATTGTTTATTGTAGTTTGGTTTACTGTTAGTAGAAAAACTCAAAAAGCATTAGTAAAATTTAGATACAAGCTTTAGAAAAAAGTTAATTATATATTTTAAAAGTTACCATTGTGAGTTCTGTCTCTTTTTGTCCTCTTAGCAACATAAGAAGAAATGTTGCTAACTAAGGGGACCAAACTATGTTATTCATGTAGATGTGATCTTTTGTCATAGAATTTCTCAGCACTGCTTTATAAATGTGTGTCTGTGCATGATGTGTGCTGTGACAAATGTAACTTAACCAGTGCCTCTAAGTGTGATGAGTCACTGTTGCTGGGCCCTATACAAGGCAACATAACACTTCACCTGTGACCACTTTAGTTTTCAGATGTACTGTAAAGGTCTGTCAAGTACATAAATACATACATGCATACATGCTGAGGCGTAGAAAGCTAAAAAGGTGATGCACTCAGTCGTTCAAAGAAATAATAGATAATATTCAAATAAAAAAATTCTCGGTATGTACCAATAACTGTTTTGAATATATATATATATATATATATATATATATATAAATCCGGGCTAAACCAGAGCTCAACCAGAACTAAAGCACAAAGCTGGGACTAAATTAAGACTAAAACAGGGCTAAATACTAAACTAAAAGACTGCATTAGTACTTCTGTCAGATACGGGACATAACTGCATTGAGATTCATTTAGTTTATTGTAAAATGGACACAGTGATGGTATGGCAATAACAGTAAATTCAAGTGGATTATCCCAGGATCAGAAAGTGAGCTGGGTACCTGATGCCTGTGGAATGCCAGTTGCCCCAGTGGACGCTGGAGCTGGGGTGTGGAAGAGGCATCTTGGGTTTCATGCCGAAGTGATGGTGGGATGAATCACTCGGGGAAGGCCTGGGGGGGTGGGTGGCTGTTGCTAAGCGGTGGAGGTCATAAGTACAATGTCTTTCCAAGCATAAAGCTGGTGACGTTCAGTAGATTGAGGACTGACTAGAGGGAAGTAGTGACTTGAGAGGGAAGAGTTGAAGAGTTTCCCAAAGTGACAGAAGTGCTGTTTAGTGTCAGAGCCTGCAAACCAGAAGACAAAAAACATGGGAGTGTACAATGAGCAAGGGTAAGAGTATAGCCTTGATAAATCTGAAGTTTTACACAGAAAATTACCAAAAACAATATAATAATAATAATAATATATATATATTTTTTTTTTCTTGTCTGTCTAGGGCGACCATTCACGAGCCAGAGTGCCGCCATATGGTTATCAAAGAAAGCCTAGTATTGCCCGGACGGCGTAGATCAATGCCATCCAGCTCCCAACATAAGCGCTTTAGCAGACTTCCTCCCAGATATGTCTTCAATGACATGATGTATATGGGTAGGTCTTGAGTTTGGCTAGTTGTTTGCTTACTGTGATTTTACAATATTAAAACAGTCTTCTAGCCCTTTCTTTTTTCTGCTTTTGGTGAAGAAAACTACATTAGCGCATATTATAATCTAAAACAGTCAAATGCAAGTGTGCCGTGCTATGAGATACAGCAGTTGATATTCCCTTATAGGAACACAAATCATATTAGTAATCTTTAACCGGTTTTGTGTTTCTAGTGGGAGGATGGTCAAGAGAAGACCCATCGTGTTTGGTTGAACAATTCTGCACTGAGTACAACGAATGGAAGGGTGCTGCGTGTATGGTGACCCGGCGGGGCAACGTGGCAGTGGGCACACTTGATGGCAACATCTACACTGTGGGTGGAGAGGATCATGTCCGCTGTTACAATACTGTGGAGAGGTGAGCACTATTATATATTGAGGATTATTACTTAGCCATAAGATGCCTGAATCATCCGTTGGGAACAATTAATACTTCAATTTGCCACATGGAGCTTTTGATTCCAAGTTCAGCTAAATCCATACGAAGAAGCAATTAAAATGTTTAATTTTGGTTTCAGTTGATTTCCGGGTAATGTGAGCTTAACAATCAGAATCTAATTATTTTGTGTCTTGGTGTGTGCACCCATATTGGTGCCGGGGTGGTTGTTTGAAATAATCACAGCTGACTGCTTCAGACAGGTCTTCGGGGGGTGGTCTGTGGCAAGGCAAGTGATGTAAATATAATGCTAATTGCAATGTGAACAAATAGGGCTTTAACTGAGTAGCATGGTGCTTTGAAATGAAATGTGAAATGTTCAGTGCCATTATGGGGAAGCAGAGAGGAGAAGCATGAATGTGTGATAACGTACTTGGGACTTTAGACACAGTCTTTCACAGTTTGCAATATTATATTTATGAACTGGGGTTTTTTCACTTTTGATTATATATTCATACACATTTCTGTTGCTGCCATTTGCAACACTGAACAGTAGGGGTCAGTATAGAGCAGTATTTGGACAGTATCCCAAAGCTATACAGCCCCAGGATATCTCGTTAAGTGTTGTTTGTCCTATAGACGGGGCACATACATGAACTGCTCTCTTATCTGCTCTGGTGGCATATATCTTCTTAGTTCCTTCCTCAGATGTTATAGGAATGAGTCGACTGTCTGTCTGGCTGGGTGCCTGATTCCCACAGAGCTATTGCCTGCCAGCTGACCCTGTAGGGAAAAACCAGTCTACACAATTGACCCTGAAATGGCCTCGAGCAGTTGGCTCTTATTTTGGTCACCAGGGTGTGCCAAATCTTGTTAAAATCATGGCCTGTCATATTCTTTTTTGTTTTATGTTGAGTGGGCTATTTTAAAGCATACTGCATATTACATTATTAAATCAGTAAGTGTGCTGTGTGCAATGAATGCTTGCATTTTAAGGTACATTTTAGCAGTTAATATTACCCACTAGCAGCACTCTGACACCCCCGCTGGTGGACTTGCTTCCTGGCAGGTTCAGCCCAGACACAGACAGCTGGAGTACAGATGCAGCACCCTTGAGCAGCCCCCGCAGTGGAGTATGTCTGGTGGAGATGGATGGATACCTGTATGCCATTGGAGGACACGATGGCATCGCTGCTATAAATACTGTGGAGAGGTACAGAAAAATATAATCACAAAAACCACTTGACATTTATTTGGACAGTACATTAGTTGGCATTCTATAGCTAGATAGAGATTCTCAAATGGTGTGGGTCCTATTAGAGGTATATGGGCTATTCCTATAAGTTGAAATTGTGATTTAGGGACAGTTTTTAGTCTTGAAATGAGCTTATTTTAGTTCAATTAAATTTGAGTGAAGTGATACCTGGTGTGACAATTTTCAGAACCACTATAATAGACCATTCTTTAGATTATTATGATATTATCTTTAGGTATGATCCAAAAATGAACACATGGAGGAAGCAAGGGGCGATGCTGACGAGACGTACCAGAGCTGTGGCCGCTGTGCTGAACGGCAAATTGTATGTGATTGGAGGAAATGATGGTGATATGGCACTTAACTCAGGTGAATAAAAAAAAGATATCTAGTTTATGCAACATGTTGGTAGTCAATATACAGCTAATCCACCACAGTCAATATTTTACGAGTAGTATCTTGTTGTATACACTATTAGATGAGCCTTAACTTAACTAAACTTGTCATAAATGTAGAGATTTATCAAGGAAAGCATTTTTGCCCCCCATAAGTGGCTACATCTTGATCACCAACCGATACAAAACATTACTGACCTACTTGTGGTGGTCTGCATTTTGTCCTCTGTAAAAATCAGATTACAACATACGCACATACTTACACCACTGTCCTTGGCAAAAATAAACCGGGGTTATGTTATGATTGCACTTGTTACCGACTATTTCAGTGTATGAGAAATGCATGCCTGTAAAATTCCCATAGCCTTTTAAGGTCTTGACTTGGATGAGGAAAATTACAGCGAATTGACTTGAAAAGCTGACATACTAAGCTAAAAAGTTGTTGTTCTGCAATGCTTCACCCACTCACTTGATGTCCTCATTCATGAAAGATACAGCTATATACACAAAAATATATACAAGCTTATCTGACATGCACTACCTTTTAAATGATCCCCAGTGGAGTGCTACGACCCGGTGGATGGTACTTGGTCCATATGCGCCCACATGCTGAGTCCCAGGGAGAATGCAGGCTGTGCTGTTTACCTGGGACACATCTACGTGGCGGGGGGCAAAGATGAGCTCAACTTAAACCTGTGTTCTGTTGAGAGATTTGACCCGGAAACCATGAGGTGGACCCCGGTCAAACGCATGAGGAGTAAGAGGAACAATGTAAGAGAAAAGAAGTCTTTAATCATTAAAAACCATATCACAAACAGAAAGTATTTTGCTGTTTCTGTGCTCTCATGGTAGAGTGTTAGTAACCTTACAAAACAAACCATTATTGAATTTTCTGTCAACATTCCTGTAGAGAGACCTTTTAGAAACTTTTTCTCTTACTTTTGTGCATCTCAGGTGTCCCTTGTGGGTTTCAATGGAGCGTTGCTGGCTGTTGGAGGCTCGGATGGGGTCATGGATCTGAAAACAATGGAAATATACTGCCATGAATCAAATACATGGAGGTAAAAGCCCAAATATAATATATATAATGATTCATAATCAATTACAATCAATAAATTAGATTATTTAACTTCTCTAAAATGATCAGAGCAACTATATTATACTCTTGGGCAGTCTAAGAGAATGTGGCAGCCATACCATGCACACGGCCTCTCCGATTACCACCAAACACATTTATACTGTACATTGGCTGTCTTGCCAAAGGACACAATGGTAGTATGCACTGGTTGGTGCGGGAAAAAGTGCAGAGGGTTATGGATAGTTACCAAAAAAAGGTGACAGAAATGTTTTTATTGTTATTAAGTTAGCACAAAAGACATTGAATTTGTGACAAGAATTCAGAATGGCCAAAATGTAAAACTGAGGTGAGGTGTGAAAATGCAGTGAAATGAAACACTAGTTTAGTGTCTGTTCTGACATTTCAATCACTGTTACACCTACATTTGCCAAGTACTCATGCGCCATAGCTCAATATGCAACCCTTTTATGTAATGTTTTCAATCATTTCTGAACAATTAACAGAATGTCACATAGACATTTAGCAGAGAGTGCAATTAAAAGACAAAACAGTTGAAGCAGGCGTATTATAAAACTATGAGCCGAGGCTACATTGAAAGAGCTTGGAACAGCCTGTTTATTAGTGTCGTGCTGAGATCTGTTTCTGCTCAGAGACAAACAGACGGTCTCTTTTGTGACCTGTTCCAATGCAGTGTGAAAAAAAACACACTCATAGCAAGAGTAATAAAGTTTTCCCCCGTTCTCCATTCACGCTTTGTAACTTAAGTAAATCTTAAATTATTTAAACTTTATGTGTTTTCATTTAACATCACATATAGACAGACCTAGAAAAGCATTCAACCTGCACAAGTTTGCTCATTAGAGATGCTGGGTCCTTCGAGGGCTACAAACAGCTGTTACCGCGCGGCTCCCCTGCTGATTTATGAATGTTTTTTGTCTCCAGAAAATGTATCTCCAAAACAGTAGCCCTTTCTCTATAGTAAGGACAGAGCACAACTTACCTGCTTAGATACGTTAGGAGAATGCACCCCAGTGATTCAAGTGCTATAACTGAAACTACACGAATAATTGAGGTTTTAAACCATGCTGGTTTTTAGGGTTGGGTTGGCCTCAGCAAAATCCAAATAAGTGATTTACTGTGTTTATGTGTGTCTAGTATGTGTCTGCAGATTTCAGTAGAGGCAGTAACTGGTAGAATTGTTAGTTGCAGCAAGAAATGAAATCCTCAGACCAGTCAACCAATATCTATCTGAGTCTGCATTTTCACCCTCATTTCTCCCACAAATGCATGTGTTTGGTGAATGAATGAATAAATAAATGAGAGTGAATGTCAGTTCTGCAACTAACTGACCATTGTTCCGGGGTCCCCCCACCGGACACCCCCATAGACACCCATGACTTTGACTTGCATTTGAACGCTACCAAAAGAAGCAATGAAGAGACCCACTGTTATCAGACACAATAATGTGAGGCCACCTTTATCTTATATGTGTCTGTTCAATGCAGTCCCATTGGAATAGATAAGAATATACCATGCAAGAAACTTTTGTACTGAAAGTTTGTACTGTTTTGTTTATAGACAGTGCTTTTGACATGCAAACTGTTGAGTAAAACCAGGAAAAATGATTGAGTACAAAAAACATTGCACTGCAAAAAGTCATATGTCAAAAAGAAGTTATTTTAATTGATTTCTTTATTTAGTTTTAACATAACAATGAGTTTTGAATCTTCAACTTCTAGGTTATAGACAAAATGCTGTGAGTTATAGCATAGAACAAAGCTCTTTAGTGATTTATAAGAACATCAAACTTTAAGGCAGAATTTGAACTTAATTCTGCCATAAAATTTTACATTGTTTAAACTTAAAAAGGTCGTTTTACTGGTTGTTTTCATGCAATAACTCACATTAGATTAATTAATGTCAGAACTTCACACTGACTGCCCAAAGGAATCAGGCCTGAGATTATGATCCTCCAAAGGAAGACTGTCTGTTCTCAAAGCACGACAAATGCAACCACTTGATGATTCATGCACTCAGCTCATGTAATGTTTCTCTATACTGGAACTATATGCCCATAGGCTGCTTCACTGTCTGGCTTGTTTTTTCCTGTATCTGTTTTTAGACACTTTGGAAGCATGAAGAGAAAACATCCAGGAGGGAAAGTGGCTGTGCTGTGCTGAAGCTCCACTGGTCATAATATATAAAGAGGAAGAAGTGTTACAGAGATAGCCTAATGGATACATGATGTGATCTGAGATCCATTGTGCTGTGGTTCAGGCAAGGCAACAAAATGGCTCAATGATTCAAGAGTTCACTGCCAAATGAGACATCTCTGCATTAGTCAAAGCTGGGAGCTGCTCTCACCAAATGACAGCATTCAATTAAAGCACATTACAAGGTTTCAGGTTACCATTAACCACTCTTACACAATAATGCAATTTTATTTCCATTGTATTTCATTATGTCAAAATGTATCACTGCTTTGGGCTAGCTGCAACATTGTGAAATGTAAATAGTGTTATTTTGTCTAAATAATATATATGCATGCAAGTCTATTGTCTAAGAAAGAAAACAGGTAAGTATTTGCTCAAAGGTGTACAATGGAAGTTGCCTGGATTATCAATGGCTTTGTATGTTTTGAAGGTTTTTCCAAAGTCAATGACTGGGTGAAATAGAAGGTTACTAGTATGTGTTACAATGACAAAGACGCTTGAATAAAAGTCCACATACAACGGGACTGGGATTTCCTTCTCTCGGGTCAGTTTTTCTTCACATCACATTATAGATGATTCTGTTTCAGTGCAGCACTTGCTCCCATAAACAGTCAGCCAGACAAGACAGTGTGAACAGTAAAAATAACGAAATCAGCTGGAGCCTGCCATGCAGAAGAAGTCTGTGTGAATTGACTGAGATGGCTATAGTGGATGAGTGAGATATGACTGCTCGCATGGGAAACCATATAAGTGGTTGTGTGGGCTCTAAAGTGATGACGCTCACAGTGCGTCCCTCTGAGGAGTAATGGGCTGAAACATGGAGAGGCTGAGCTCAAACAAGGCACACAGCGCAACACGGCTTTTCAGGAGACGCACACAAGACAACTGTATTCCACCGGCTGCACAGTGTGCACAATGAATATTTACTTCAACCTGAGAGGGACGTTAGCCAGGCAGATAGCAGAGGAAAGACCTGCCCCAGGTATGGAACTAAATACATTGTTCATTATTTTGTACTTATTTCTTGTGTTTGCATGATCAGATCAATGATTTGAACTAGTCTGAGCCTAAATCTTTACCTTTATATATGGGCAGGTTTGTGGTCTAGGAAATGTGTTTAATCACACACTTTGTAAATGTGAAAATAGCCTTATTATGCACAATCTGCATTTAGAGTATATATTAGTAGTCTTGTCTCAGTTTTGTTATGACAGAAATCAGTCTTTTTCACTAGAGACAAAGAAAAGACATTCAAACAGGAAAGCAACGAGTTTCACTTTAAAATAAAGCAAATGTAGTTGTATCACTGTAACTATATGACCAGATAACATAGCGTTACTCTTGTAGTGTTTGGCTTATCAATGTCCCTAAAAGCACTTTCGATGGAAGTTCCCCTACTATAGCGTCAAACAACATCACTTCAACCATCATCTTCCACCGTTGGATGGTTTCAAGGTTGTCCGGTAGATGGCGAGGCGCTGAGGTGAGTCAGGGTTGTGAAGTAGGCTTCCTCCTTCTGCTCAATGCAGGGAAGAGGATGCTGATGCTGACAAAAGAATGGGGTCCAAACGGACACATACAGAGAAACACGATGTCCTTCTTTTACGCAGCCTCCAGAGCCAGAGGACACCAGCAGTACTCACCGCAGAGCGACCTGGAGACAGTGGCGTAAGGACATTTCAACACGACTTCCGGACAACGAGCTGACTAAAGAATAGCGCGTAAACATATGAAGTTTATGACCTAAAACAGCCTTTCTTCCGCTCAGAAATGTAGTTTATCAAACAAAATCGTTGCTTAGCAACCCTTCAGACCCGGTGCTGATGCTGTCTTCAGGAGCAGTGATGTTAAATGAACTGTCAGGTGTCCAGTTAATTATACTCACCTCGGAAGGTGTGTCAACCAATCAGTGCGACGAACACTCCGGACGGGTAACACCGGGACTAGCCTTTTTCTTCTAAAGCTTGAAGACCCAGACTCCAGGCTTGCGCGTCTTCAGACTAAAAAAGTATGATCGCTAGCTTGTTCAATGCTACATGAGGACCAACATCTGTTTCACTTCAATGGACCCATGCGCTTTGACTGAACCTCTGACCCAACTTAGGTGGACTCTTGTTAGCCTGCTATCCTAGGAGTGGATTTTCCTCCCTGCAGTTACATTTTCTGTTGTGATGGCAGAGGGATGCGTTGATGGAAAGCTTCCCTTGTCACAGACACACATGGACTATTGGAGCCTATACCCGTGAACGGAAACACCGTCAGGTAAAACAAGCACTATTTGAAGTAATCTTTTGCGCATTCGCTACTGAAGTGTGCAGCTTCTCACCAGTTTACATTTGACACATTAGTCAAACTGTTGGCAAACGTTAGTGTGGTCATTCAGATTATTTATTTTGCAACAGGAAACTTATTGGCTCTTGTTAAAGTGTTGTTTGTCTCTTTTAAATCCAAGGAAGCGCTGCCCCGTTCTGATTCTTATAATAAATAGACTGTCAAGTTATAGTAGCCTATTTATGCATTAATAATAAATGAAGTATTTGAGTGTTGGTCTGACCGCCTTCTTCTGTTTACCTTTGGGCTATAAAACAAACGCCACCCCCTTATATCTCTATGTCTGTCTCTAGTCTTTGGCTACTATACTTTTCTCTTGAGAGAACCCCTCCCAGAAGCATCACTTTTATTATAGTCATTGGTCATTATCCATTCTGTGTGTAATTTGAACTCTTGTAGCTGGACTGGTATGATATTGTCCTGAGGCTCTGTGCTCCACTGTTAATCAGAGAGAGCATGTCTGTGGCTGCTATTGAGCCCACTCAAGGCTGGCCACAGTCTACCATTATGAAAAATATGTAGCTCTTTGTTTGTATATTGTTTGATCAAAATTATAACAGAGTGCATTGACTGTAAACTGGTCAAATTAGCAACATTATGCAGCTCACCTGAAGAGACACAACTCATTTTTATGACAATCTTTATAATCCACTTTATTATGTTACATACACCAGCGCCATTAAGAACCATTAATTCAAAGCACTTTAGACTGTGGTGTTCTATTGTTGTATATATAATGTATTGTTTGTAAGAGTGTATGTTTGTCTGGGATGTCCCTTCTTCACTTGTACTGCAAACCTAATTTACCTACGGGTAC
>JAVQKC010115802.1:0-12072 GCA_036025475.1 Philypnodon macrostomus
ACGTATGGGGCAGACATACGGGGCAGACGTACGGGGCAGACGTACGGGGCAGACGTATGGGGTCGTTTTCGCCGATATACACTTTGCTGTCGGGACGACAGCACAGGCCTTGTTAAAACCTGTAGTACAGTGTGAAATTCTGTGTTTTACACTAAATTCTTCATTGCATGCATCCACATTTCTTAAATGTATTCTGGCTTAATGGCTCATTTCAGTTTTGTTCGGGGGAAGGTCCATGTTTCAAACCACAACAGAAGGTCTGTCTAGTTTCCAAACCCAAACTAACAACAACATGGCTGAAGACATGCCAATGATCCCAGTGCCACTCTCAGCCAAGAAGAGAGACCAAAGCTGGAAATTGTCACTAATTACTAATTATAGGTATCTTTAATTGCACAGTAACCTACGCAATTGTCAAAGGGAAACACCTGATGGTGTGAAATTATTTTTTAATTACCAGTTTAGCTTTCTGTCATCATGAGTCTCTGATAATTACCCCTCTGTTCAGGCCATCCCCAAAACTTTTAATTGAGATTGTCATATGTCTGATTTTAGTCAGAAATTATGAACTATATCCTGGGCATATATTTAAACATAGGCTTGTCTGTATAAAAGAAAACGTATAATTTTTCAGATATGCAGTGTCAGTATAAAAGAAAATCCTAAATGTGGTCATTCATCTTTATTTGAGTACAGTAGAGCCTAGAGCTGCGGCTAATCAATCCTGCTCTAATGTAGTACTTAGACCAGTCCTCCGGGATAGCTCTGTGATGATGTACACATTGAATGTTGAGTCCAGTGTCTGTCTCTGACAAATGAGATGCTGAACTTTGTGGTGACACCAGCGGCACTCGTCCCATGTGAATATTTCCACTGTGAGGGTCAGGCCCAATTATGCATAGCACTATCATTGATGTTAGAATCAATTATATCAGAGCTATTAGGCAGCCTGACTGATGTGTGTTGCACAAACAAAGGATTTCAATTAGTGAGTGGGGGCCAGTTCATTTGTCAGATGGCACTATATAGAGAGGTTGGCCTTTTAATTTCCTTTAAATTAGTTTGTAATGAGGCCATAATTATCCATATTTCATGAGGCAAAAAAAGAAATTTATAATTAGGCAGCCTTATCTGAAGGCATCCTGCCTCCCAGATGACAATGGTAACTATCTGTGCCTCCACATTCCTGTGACAAAAGGAATCTTGGAGACATGTGTGCGCAGCCTAGCGACAGCAGTACAAAAGTTCCTGGATAACAGCAAACACAGAACATATCCATTAATACTGCCTCCAGTGGAGGATGTAGGCTTGTATTGAAGAAGTGATGGCATGTCAAACATGTGTGAGTGCGTGTGGTGCAGTTAGTCTGTGCACCACGCCCTGGCTTTGGCTCCACCAGAGTTTCCTTTTTTATCTCTTTCACATAACTCTGGGACACGCCTCTGTCAGGGCTTAAAAACATTTGTTGCAGGAAAGTTATCCCCGAAAATAGTGTGGAGTTAGTCCTACAAAGCACAGTTGTAGCGGATTTGAGGGTTTCTGTTGTCACACACAGCAGCAAACATGTCAAGCCAGTAACTCTATACATACAGCAACTGTTGGTCCAAATAGACTTTTAACAGGATCGGTCTCAAGTGGCCACCCAAAGTACACTATTTATGCTTGATGAATCTGATTGTTACTGTATGTGTTATACATATCCATATTATTCCATATTATTCCATTATTTGCATCAGGTTCTGTGCTGCCCTGAACATCTAAATGAATGGATTATAAACGAGAAAGAGACATACTGTATGCTAAAACACAGATTTTATATTGATTTGATGTATGAATATTGATGTATTGATTCATTTAGCCTGATACAACAGCAACAATTGGCTGTACAAGACAACAGTCATTGTCCCTTCAGTAGTACATCATAAATGAGTCCACATTGCAATTATTCATTCATGTAGTTCCTAACATATTGCTGTTGCTTGGTGTAGCCTGAAATCTATTACAACTACTTTGAGCCTGAAGCAGGGTGCACCCTTGCTAATGTTGTAGGGCCACATGCATATCCTTGCACTACACCCTAATGATCCTAAAGCCTAAACTGAATCTACCACTTGCATGTCATTGATCCTCACTGCAGTGACATATTGCGGAAATAATGTTGGTGGCCTGCAGCTGTGGGAGCAGCTGTATCCATGCTCAGATCAGATCACATTATCCTGAGCTGGACTTTCTCCCTGTGCACGGCCTCCCCACTTTAAACCACCCGACCGCCCGAAGATGACATGTGCCCATTTATCACCGCTCTTATGAGTCTTCTCTCTTCCTCAGATTGTGTTTGAAGTCATAACCTCGGGCCAGCGCGGTTTGCTGGCCATCAAAGACGTCGTGGTCCAGGGCCACCAGTGCAGTAAGTCCTTTCTCCCTTCACCATAAAAGAATATCATCATATACAGCCACTGTCCTCTGCGTGACACCCACCCAATACCGGTATCATCTGCAACCAAGGCCTTGCAGTCAAACAAAAGGCCAGTGTAGGAGCAATGAGTAAATGTCCCACCTTGTAACTCCTGGAGGATTTATGAGGGCTTCTTGTTGGCATGGAGTCAAATGGGGAAAGTAATTTGATATAAAGAGGTAATCCCAATTACTCAGCCTCAAACAACATGTGACAACAGTGACCTATTCTGCTTCTAATTAGTGCAAAATGTCAAACTGAACCAACGTGCAGCATGATAGATTAGATTAGATAGTTACTTTATTCATCATCGAAATTAAGCGTAGGCATATGCCCTACCTGAAACTTTCATTTATCCAGGCTTGGAGCTGGCAAAAGAGAGAAACTAGTTTGTGCCAATGTTGATGCATGCAGTACACACCATTATTTGTCCACATCTTTTGTTATTGTTTGCTAGTAGAAGATCTTCCATAATCAGCTACCTTTGATTCAGTATTTGGCAAGCTGAATAGACACACAACCAATGATAGCATCCGTAATTTGAGACTCTATGCAAGCACGTGATTCGCCAACAGTTTCTTAGTGTTGGGTTGTTAGGTACTGAACCCTTGATAAAAAAAAAAGATTATGGTGGGATTGACTTCTTCTGAAATTATAGAAGCCCTTCATATTGCTTTATTATACCTGCTTTTGAGTGTTAAGTCACATTACACTCTATGGCACACGTTTATACTGAGAACATTCATGTTCTTCTGGCCAAAATCAATACCACATGGCTTTTCATCAAATGGCTTAGATATCAAGTGCTGATTGTGATGCGCTAATGGCCTGCTAATTATCTGTAAACAGCTGGAATCCAACAAATGTTATGTCCATACTATAGATTTCTATGGTGAAGGTGTTGCATATGAATTTGCAAATCAATGAGCCACGATCAATGTTGCAACATAAAAATGTGAAAGAGATTGATGACCTGCTCGGTGACAATCTGAGTGATAAGAACAGTAATCAGAGCATCCTTTTACTGTGGGGCAAAAAGGGGGAAGAAGTGCTCAAAATCTGGACTAAAAATTTTGATATTTCAATTGATTAAAGATTGCAGTTTAGTCCATTTTCCTCAGCTGACAAATTGCAGAGTGAGCGGTCAAAAGGCAGTCCAGACGTGTCACCATACGTCCTTCAAACCTGCCTTCAAAAGTTCCCATTATCGTCACCTTTTCATTAGTGGTTGTAGGCATCTTTCTGTCTCTTTGTGCTAATCCCAGACTGACTCTGTGACGTTAAAATCAGATTAGTGGAGCTAAACCAGGTGAATAAAGTAAATTTGGAAAGGAGTAAGATACTGTAAAAATCTTGGATCCAGGACCACACTAAAAATATATCTTTATATTCTTGCTCAGTTTGCATTTTGTGATAGAACACAAACTACTAAAAAGTGAAGGCTGAAGGCTTCATTTACTACTTTAAAGCTGCACGACCTGCTTTGGGGAGAACGTTTCTCCTCTCCTTCTTTTCCCGGGATCACGGTCTCACACAAACCAGGAAGCGTAAGAATAACGAGCAGCAGTCTGGATTTGGCTTTAAAATCTTTGAACCAAAACGTAGAAAAGCTGTGACTAAGCTTAATTTGACATAATATTATTCCTGATAGATTCTAGTTCTTAATAGATAAAGGATGTATCGCTCCTGTTCTATGGAAGCGTGTGATTGGTTTAAAAAGTGACCCTGACTCTAAAACAAAAACTCCTATAATAAAGGGTCTCGGAGTCATATTTGTTCTCAGATGATTTCTGTTACGCTGTACTATTGACTTAATCATAAATTTTGCTAAAAATTAAAAGTAAAAAAGTGAAGCTTTAACTCATATCAACTTGACAGGAGTAAAAAAAATGTAAATTTTGTAAGTAATGCTTCTAGATAGAACGTACACTAAATGACTTCAGTCTACTAGTTAGATTCCTCTCTATTGTGGAGCCAAAGCCAGTTCACTTTCTATTTATAATGCTATGGACTACAGCACAAAGGTGTGATTATGCCACCGGGAGGTCTGTCGTCTCTTGTATCATTAAAGAAGACATTAGAGATGAGGAAAAATAGATTTGTCGTTTTTGGCATCGTCGGATTGACAAGACAAAGTCATAAAAGAGGTGCAGTTCAAAGACAGTGTGTTGTAAAATATTAAATTGATCTGAACGCTCGATGATAAAAGTGATAGAATTAGCTTTTGCCAAGTCTTCAGAGATTTGATTATGTTTCGAATCAAGGTCGCTCCACTGAATTGCCCCATTTCCCTTTGCAGAAAAGTGATGCTAATCAAAACTGTTCCACATAAGTTATTTCCTGTGAACTGGCCTGGTCACTGAACATAGTGTACAGTTGGGACGGATAGTGCTTTGGGAAAATGTGAATAATTGTAGAATGCGATAAAGAAATTGTGCATATTGACTTTTAGTATATGCTTTAAACCCAAAAATGTATACATGTTTTTACATTATCGGAGAAGAATGTTTCATCTCTATGATTGCCTATAGGATTACCTTCAAAAAAGTGATGTTACCATTTAAGTGACTTTATACTTAGATTTTTCTTGGACGCTCTTGGCATTGGTATCAGATTATAAACTAAAGAACACTATCCATTTAAGTGAATTTCCTCAGTTCTTGGATGCTGTTGAAATGCAATCCTTGGCACCAGACTCAAAGTGGGTGTATACGGAGACGGAGCACTGTCTGATATAATACATTTAACAACTTCAAAATGATCAATTAGCTTTCAATATTTGTCACACTTTCTGACCAAATATTTGTCTTTCTCAGTGAACACACCTCATTTCCTGACTATAAAGGGGGTGGAGGTCAACGCAGGACAGTCCGCGTCGTTTCACTGCACTGTCAACGGACGAAAGAGAGACAATTTTCGACTGTGGCTCCAGGTAAGACAAACCTGTAACCAGGGGCGTAGCATCAGTTAAGGTTTTCTGTGCAATACTTTGGGCCCCGGAGGGACAAGGGGCCCCATTGAGAGTGGCCCTAGTACATTATTTGGCAAGTCTGGCAAGAACCTCACATGAGTCTAATAATAAATAAATAAAAAATAAAGAAATTAGAGAAGATTTACAATAATAATAAACATTTTTTACACTTAGCAATTTGAATACAACCCCCCCTGTCTTAATATGTACACTGGGCCAGGTCTTTACCAAGTTATAGCTCCACTTATTTTATATAAAAATAGTTTGTTAGGGAAAGTGTATTCAGACAGTTTTGTGTGTCATTGGAAAGAACCTTGTAGCTTATTGTAATACAAATGTGCTGATATGAAGGTTATAAAGTTTTGCACATTTTTCTGGCTCTTAATTTTGAACAAACTCTACACATGTATAATAAAGTGAAATAGAGAGATATGAAGAAGAGGACAAGATGAAGGTGATATGGAATGTGTTTAAATGAATATATCTTTCATTTACAGCGTTGGCGTGTAGAAAAGCGCTAACAATGGAATTGCATATAGACAGGTGCTTAGTCTGTGCAATTAAAACTAATAACATTCTAACCTTTAAGTACTAAATACTAATATACAATCCAGGCTGTAGACATATTTATTAGTTTTCTTTTATGAAATAGAGACCATAGAATAGTAATCCGTTATATATACTCAGTTATATTTACTTTTAAGTAAGTTTTTGAATATAGTCGCTTGATTGCACAATACTGTACTGTACTCTTGAGTAAATTGATTAAAATCTAGAAAGAGTTAGAGTACTTTTACTCACCTGTGTTGCCAGGTGAGTACCAGCTTTCTGTGAAAAATGTGATGATGTGCATTCATTTTCAATAGAATTTACTTCACTTTTTTGTGTATCTTTTATCAAAATCATATATTTTAATTTTTTTTCTTTCGCCCAATTACCACAAAAATAAACTAATGTGAAATTACGATCAAACAGTTACTTATATACTTATATAAATGAGTACTTTTTAGTTTTACTTGAGTAATTCTATTTTGAAGTATTGGAAAGCTTACTTGAGTAAAATTATTGGCTACTCTACCCACCTCTGCTTGTGCTGAATGTTGTGTGATTGTCATGGTGTGTGTCATCCCTGTCAGTCGGCCCTAGGGCAGCTGTGGCTACAGAGGCTGCTTCGCACGAATACTAAGCTACCTCTTACTGTGGAGTAAAATCACTCTGTAAAGTGCTAAGTGTCAAGGGAAAACAATTAGAAAACAATTAATCCTATTGTCATTTTAATACGCAGTCATTTTCAGCATATGTTTTTCACATATTGTAGTTACAAAGCTGTATTAAGACTTCCACACCTGCTCTTTCTTTGCCCTTGTGCCTGAGCAGCCACTGTCTCCAGGAGGCTCCAAGAGGATTACAATTGTCTGTGATCTCCTCCACAGCATGGTCTTAACCTATATATGCTCTAGCTCTGTGACTGCTGCCTTGTTTTACTATATCCGGCACCAGCGAGCTCCACAGCGGTCCTCTGTATTGACCTTGTTCGTTCCCGCAAAGGTAGTGCATCTGGCAAGACATAACCCCAGCCTGCCTCTGCCACTAAGCACACTGTCACCCATGTGATGTGTGGAGCTAAAGGTCCCGGTGCCAGATAGTCCATCATTTTAACAAACACGTCCTCATTAGCACCGGAGCTGGAAAGCAAACATTAAGTGGAGTCCCCCGATGACAGTAATGAAGAAATATTCCTAATGAACAAATGTCCCCCATCTGCCTGCTGTGAGGGCTGGCAGCTGGGGGGAGCCCTTGTGTGTGTATGTGTTTTGTGTGTGCATGTGATGAATGTATGTGTAAGACTAAAACCACCGATGGGAATGATAGAGCGACGTAAACAAACACAAGAGGGTTCGTGAAGGTCGGGCCACTTTACTTATTAAACCTTTTTCCAATTTGGACGTTTGAGTTTATCTGGTCCAGACGGAGCATTCAGTGGAAGGGGAGACCCAAAGTCACTAAACCTAAATGACAAAAGAGACATGCACTATACTATTTTTTACATTTTTTTTTACTTTTGGAGACCACCACCAAGGTATTGCGGTTTCTTCTAGCAAACATTTGGGTTGAAAAAAAGACAGATTTGTTCCAATCTTGCAATGGTAAAAAATAATAACATTTCTAGATCCATACAGTAATCTATATCCATGATCACTAGGCATTTTTTAAATCTTTTCTGAACTATACATTAAAACACAACCAAACCTCTCTTGCTAAAAGGCCGATAAAACAGTCTAGACCAAAAAAGAACCCCACAGTTGGATTGTTAATTTTGGTTGAAAAAGTGAATATGAAATAAATCATAGAGCAAAGTTGTGTATAAATGGATTGAAACTAAATTATTTTATTAAACTCAATCAAAGGTAAATTTAAATATAACAAAGAAGATATAGAAAATCTTTTTAAAATTAAATATAAATATTTTTTTTTATATATTTGTCCTTTATTATTATTATATAAAAGGAAATGCATTACAAAAATGCATATTCTAACCCAACAATGTGAATGATAGCTGAATGTAAACAAGCCCAGCACCAGAGTTACTGAAGGTCAGTCCACTTCTCTTATTAAACCATTCCATTTTGGTCTCATGGTTTTTGTATCCGGTCCAAACAGGGTATTGGAGGGAGGGAGGCCCCGATGAAAGCCACTAAACCTTGGAACAACCGCCGCTTCATAGGCACTTTCGAGCTGGAGAACACCACCAAGGGTGACTCGGGACGGTACCGCTGCATCGTCCACTCGGACAAAGGGGTCGGAGTGTCCAATTACGGAGAGCTGACCATAAAACGTGAGTATTGGCCCTAAGCACAAAAACTATAAATTCAGAAAAAGACCTTTATTATTGGTCATTCAGCTAAAAAAGTATAGATCATCCAGCCACATTATTAGGTACATCTTTCTAGGACTCTGTTGGCTAAACCTTTGCTTTCAGAAATGCTTTGTTTTCTGTAGTACAAAGTCAATGTATGTGGGTTTGATTCTAGGGCTGGTTGAGACACAAATGGAGTCCGCAAATCCTCCCCACGTGGGTTCCTGCTGGCTTCCACCCTCCATTCGTTGTCATGCATATGTGAGAGAAATGTGTGTACATACACGGTGTGCAGCGTATTGACAGATCTAACTGAAGCTACGTGGCCTTATAGGTTTGCTACAGTTCCCGGGAACAATGTACCTTATAGTTGCAGGGATAGTGGTGTAAATGGAAAGTATATTGTGTTTATACGCCTAATATACATAATGCATTCATCACGATTTACTCACTGCCCAAAGCCCAGTGAAATAAAGCTGAATGTTTCATAGTCTGTGAGTAACTTGTGCAGGGGCAGAGCTACAACAGCAGTGGTACTGGTGTGTTCAATCTCCCTGGGGCCCCACTGAAATAAGTCAAGGCATTTAACCAAAAAGCTAAGTAAATACCCACATTGAAGTCGACTGGTGTGGTGTAAGGGGTTGTCTTGGGTTAAACTACTGCATATCTAGTTGTAAAGAGGCAGCCAACAGCAACAATCCTGCTGTCTAGTCAATACGTCTAATGCTAGGGGTTGTGTTGTTGAATTTATGCACAAAAGTGGTTGTGAAGTGCCCAGCGGTGTCAGTAAATTCTCCTTTGGCTTCAACACTGGAAGCTCACTGACTTTATCTACCGCTCCACTCACTATGTCTGGGCCCGGGACCATCTACAATGATTGACACACCTCGATCCGGACAGCTAGGATTAAACCTATCAATCACGTAACGCAAGAGGACAAAAAAAAAGAGAAAGGATGAAGAAAAAATCAGGGCAGTAAATTCAATTGAGAGCATGGGGAGAAAATTGAGGTGAAGAAATATCGAAGGCCATTACTGCGCTATAGGGCAGTAGGATAGTGAGGCCTTGCAGGATTTAGTTTCACACGACTCCATAAATTCATATCAAATGACTGCAGAAGCGAAATATCAGAGAGGTTACAGTAAACCCCCCACGCCGCCTTTGTCTGCGTTCAGGAGAAACTGTGTTCAGTCAAGGACGGCCCTTTTTTTACAAGTATAAGTGTTAAAGTCCCGAGGATAACAAATCAATATAAAAACAGTAGTGTTTTAGACGCACCTTGGAGGACGTTTCCTTTTGCAAACGCGTTTTCTGTTTATCTGGAATTGACTTTGGCGGTTTGCGTAGAGGTCAAACTGCAGGAGATCACTGCAGCCGTCTGTCCCTTTGTTCATATAGGCTCTACACTTTGGGACACCATCAGTTTTACCTTGAAATTCTAATAAACATATAGGCAGAGGTGGGTAGTGCTCAGTTACATTTACTCAGTTACTCCATAGAGTATCTTTACTGCACTTTTTACTTTTACTTGAGTAATAATATTTTGAAGTAACTGTACTCGTACTTGAGTAAATTCTTGTAAATCTAGATAGAGTAAGTACTTTTACCACCTGTGGAAATTTTTCTTGTGCCTTAATTTTTGAAAATAATAATACGTTTTTAGTTTTGGAAATATCCAAATCTGTTTATTTTATTTTATTTTTTGCCCAAAAATCAAAAACAAATAATCTGACATCAAACAGTTATTCAGGACTTGAGTAGTTTTTTCACCAGTACTTTTCTACTCTTACTCCAACATAATGTTACTAAAGTAAAAGTAAAAAGTACTCATTCACATATTTACTGAAGTAACGGTACTCTTACTTGAGTAAAATTATTGGCTACTCTACCCACCTTTGCCTAGAGGGCCTTATACAGTTTCATAGATGCATTCACTGATCACCTTTTGCTTACTCCTCATCATGGGACGTCATGGGACGCCGGTGCCTGGAGCCTCAAAGCAACTATGGGCTACTAAGGGCTACTCACAGACAACCATCATATATTTATTCACTAGGGCCAATCACAAAAGTGTACACTGAAAAAGTACCCAAAGAAATTGTGTGTAGGTCAGCCTGAGAATCAAACTCTCAACCTGATTGCTTATAGGCACACGCACAATTGCTTTGCACTTTCTTGTGTTGGCTTAGCATGATGTGATTGATTACTTTGCTGGCTGTTTCTCTGTGTAACTAGAAATAAAGCCCAATTGTTGAGCAAGGTCTTTTGACACATGATTACTCACAATCACAACAGTGACAGTAAAATCTGCACTTCCTTTACATTACAGCATCAAGTCTTGTAATGCACCCTAGTTTCAATTTTGCAGAGGGACATTTCACACCTCAACAAAAGCATTGAAGAAGAAAAAGGCTCTTTCACGGTTTTATAAGTGCCTCACATAAAAATCACTGAGATCTCCTCTTATCGTAGCAGTCATAAAACAAGTGCCTAACCCTCCCAGGGATGTCCTGAAGCCGTAAATCCTGCTTAAATGTGTATTCACAATGTGCGGGCCTGGTTTTGGGGGAGTGACCACAGAGCCTTTGTGTGAAGTATATGAGCCAGCGACAGCCACCCCCCCGTTACTTCATTACCATACATTGCCTTTTCTTCAACATGAGGACAGTGAATGCTTGATTATCCCGGATAATCACTTCTGCCTTTCACGCCAGTTTTCACTCAGATTTATGCGACTACGGGAAGTGCACTGCATATTTTTTTTTTTTTTTATTTCCTCGTTTTTTTATTTTTTTTGCAAAGCACCATACGGTAGCAGCCTGCCTCAAACTGCCCCCCTTGCTCTCCCTGTAGAGCAGCCAGTGGTTCTCAGAGCTGTGTAATTATTCCTCGTCATAGGCTTTCTCGTCTGCTTCCTGGACTTGGACATAGGCAGATGTCTCTATTCATTATTTGAAAGGGACAATAAACAGAAAAAAGTGATGGACAATTTAGATTTAACATGGAACATAGTAAACAAGAGTAGTGTCAGATGTCATTGTGTGTGTCTGCAGATCGTATTCATGCATTTGAGATCAGTTATTACA
The DNA here is from genome assembly GCA_036025475.1 of Philypnodon macrostomus. Classification (NCBI taxonomy): domain Eukaryota; kingdom Metazoa; phylum Chordata; class Actinopteri; order Gobiiformes; family Eleotridae; genus Philypnodon; species Philypnodon macrostomus. The sequence continues at coordinate 11,370 of JAVQKC010115802.1, forward strand.
ATAGGTCAAATAATCACCTAAATGCATACTGTAAGAGGACTCATCTGGAAAGAAACCAGACCTCAACATACAGGCTTTATTATGTTGCTGTTTTTGAGTTAGACCAAAAATAATACAGAAGAAAGTGGCTATTTTGATTTCGACCATGTCTGCTTAACTCGGAGCTAAAGCTAGTTTGGTTTAATGCTGAAAGACTGACAATATTTTGGTGTTATTAGATCAGGACATCAAGAAAAGCCAAGGGCATGCGTTAGCAACAAACATTTTTGCAGGTTTACAAATTCTCTGCACAAATCAGTTAATATCTGAGAATATAAAGAACTCTATAAGTGAGTAACTAGTTATATTTAATAATAATGCATTGAATTTATGGCGCTTCTACGGACATGAAAAGACGCATTACAATTGCATTATTTATTCACGCCACAGTCTGGTGGAGGTAAACTGCATTAGTATCCACAGCTCTGCATCACACCGAGGGAGATGTGGCAGCAATTCTGTGCTTACTGCCTCTTCGACCAGCACCAAACACACAGTCACATTCATACATAGGCAATGTGGGTTACCGTATTTCCCGCACTATTAGGCGCACTTAAAAGCCTTTAATTTTCTCAAAAACCAACAGTGCGCCTTATAATCCAGAGCGCCTTATATATGGATTAATTCTGGTTGTGCTTACTGACCTCCAAGCGATTTTGTGTCA
>JAVQKC010115803.1:0-10631 GCA_036025475.1 Philypnodon macrostomus
ATATATATAGATAGATAGAAAAAAACATCTCTACAATTTATCTTAAAAAAAATATAGAAAATGTGGGTGTGTGTGCATATCTCGTTAGCACATAGCAAATAGTATACCAAAATGAGTCCCTGTTTTCTTGGTATCCTGCTAAAACATAGGTACATGTAAAAAAGTGATTTCAAATGTAAAGAAAATATGGTGTAAACAAAGCTTAATTGTTTCATCACTATAAAAATAGCCATTGTTCAGAATAGGAACTTTCACTGTGCCCCTTTAACCTTTGTACTTATCTTGAGACAGTATATCCTGACTTTACAATAAACCAAATTAAGGAAAGTGCATAGGCCTGCTGCATGTTGTATACCAATAAAACATCTTATGAATGTGTTTTTTTTGTCAGAATTGGTACTCATCACCAGTGCTTTTGTTTGCAGCCATAATTACCAAATCCTCTTCCACCTCAGGGTCATGTGTCGCCATGACAGCGCCACAGTCACATCTGGAGCCAAGGTGCTTCCAGCTCTCATCCTTTGTTTCACCTCTTCTCCCTGACTTTTCTCTGATTCTCTCTCAGTGTTTCTCTCTGTCTCTTTTTTTTACATTTCTCCCTCTCCTTGCTTCGGTTTTATATAGAAAAACATTCCTGGTGTTCTACTCGGCTCCACTGAACCTGGTGCTTATTTTCAGTGCCCTAAATTGATAGCAAATGTGAGGAAAGATTCCTCCTCTCTCACTCTTGTCCCCCCTCCTCTTTTTTGGCATTCGCGGCGAAGATACGTGGAACATTTTTAGTGACCAGAGTGAACCCCTGGATTTGAAAAAGAATTGATCTACTTTTTGGCAAGCTATCTGAATTCATTTGTTTGTTGTCTTTTTGTGAGCTGTTAGTTTGAAAAAAGTTTAGATTAGGTACACATCCCTTTAAGGCCCTCTCTCCCCCAACTGGCCTTGCCTATTTCACTACTACAGCCAATGCAAATATTGAGGTTTCTTTGCCTATTTTAATTTAGGAATTATGAATGCGAGCATTTCCAGCTCCAGAGAAGGTCAGTTCCTCAGCATACCAAATTACCTTGCATCAATGAAACTAAAAAGAGTTTTGATATGTTTTTGGGGAAACAAAATTAAAACATGACCCAAATCTCAGAAAAGTTGAATAGTTCCCCTTTAACTTTTGTCTGTGTGAGTGTTCAGGTTTTAATTAATTGAATTTGACTTGTTTTTGTAGAATTTCTAGTTAAAAAGTGTGAGTCTTGCCCTCAGAGCAAGCCTGAGTCATAGAGTTTTTGTTTTCCAATAAGCCCCCTGCAGCACCGTGGAAACCGAACCTGGTTAGCCTCAGCTGTCTTTACCCATAATTCAGCAGGCCTTGTGTGTTTGTTTTCTCTTTGAGGTGCGCTCCTTCTCCCTCTCTCTCCTGCTCCCCTTTCACTCTCTCTGACTGAAAGTGAAACCCTAACTGCTCCCTTCATTTTGATGCAGTTCGGCTGGTCAAAAATGCCTGCTGCTGTTGTTGTGAATGTGAGAAGAAGACAAAGCACAGATCAGGCTCATAATAGATTTGGTTAGAAAAATGGGGAGACACAGAAATTGAACTATGGGTCAGTTAGGGTAACCTGTGAAGAAGCTTGTGATTCTACCATGTTGTTGTGTAAACACTGATGACAAACACAAGTACTTATACGCATGTATATGCCACAACAGCAAATAATACAAATTAACTCAAATTGCTGTCTGACTAAAGGAGTAGTTAAATGCTGATTAGATAAAATAGATTTTAAGGGAAAAAATGCTTCATAAATAACAGAAAAGCCACTAATTGCAATAGTAGACAGTTCAGCTGCCTGACCTGACCTTTTTTTTAACTGTTGTTGATATATAAATGCTAGTTATTAAAAAAAAATATTTTTGTATATTAAGAGTTTATCATCAAAACTTAATACTGTGGGAGGCTGAAGCCATAAAGCCATAAAATGGTGAAATACATATTTTGCCAATGGAAATGCCTTGAAGTGTGCCATACTGATCCAAGCCATGCCTTCCTAAAAATGTGATTTATTTCTACATTTATATAAGCTTGTCTCTCATCTCGTCCCCTTCTATTTCTTCACTGTTTGTTTCCTACACTTCCTGCTGCCTAGTGACCAGACTGGACATGGCGCAGTGTTGGGCAGTCCAGGCCCAGACCACAGGAGAGCTGGTGTGTGCACAGAGAGTCCGGTTCTGCCTGTTTGTGTTGGCCACCTTTCGGCATTCCACATGTCTTTGTGATTTTCAGCTCTCTGACCTCAAGAGACCCTCCATGCTACTGTAAGTTATACTCACACCAGGAGTACAGATGGATCAAAAGGGAACGCTCAAATGCTATTGGTCCACGATTTTCCGAAAGCTCGTATAATGAAAAAATATTGCCGGCATTAAAGCCAGCTCAGCAAATCAATATGAGCTCTATTCTAGTTGTAGGAAAGTACAAAGAGTAATTTTACTTTAATTGTATTGTTATTTTTAGTGCCTTCTATTAAATAAAATAATAAAGTTAGGCTTTAGGATTACAGTCATGTGGGCTCTGCTGCATGTCTCACAAGCCTTCTTAATTAAGACGTTAGCATCAGCTATTACACGTTTGGCTGTGCATAATTAGCTTCTTTGTTTTTATTAAATTATCTAACTTTACTATAGGATTATAGTGTGAAACATTAAGTTGCAAAAACTAATGTTGTTACTCCAGAAAATGTGAAAAGAGACATTTATTTATCTTTTCCCACTTTGTCCTGTTGGGGCATGAGGTGGGGTTAACCCTGGACAATGGCCTGTTAAGTTTTAGGATTCAAAATAATATTAAACTTAGAAAGTGATGTCCAGACCACACACAATTACACTACAGCTAACTTTATTCACTTAAACATTCAGAATTCTGTATCAAAAAAATAAATCATGCAGATATTGGCCTGCACCAGGCTGCACAGCGGTGTTCAAAGTTAAAGAGTGACTCAGTGACAGAGGCTACTGTGTGTCAACGAGCCTGCACTGACCCATGCGGGCTTCTGTGATTTGCTCAAATGCATTGTTAGCAAAGCGAGTCATGGGGCTTCCAAGCAAAATGAAATTAGGAGCTAACCAAATTAGAGGTGCTAATTACAGCCTCACGATACTGCTGAATCAGGGGAAAGGGAAGGACCTATGACTGTTATTTGAGTGCACTTCTAAGCCAACACAAAATCACACTGTGTGCCATGTCTGAGCACAGTCCATTGACTATACAAGGAAAGTCCATCCTCGTGTGTTGACATAATAGTGTCAGTGTCACCTTGCCCTGCTGCTAAATGTCCATCACCTCGAATGAACTAGGAGGCCAAAACTGGTGTTGAGAAGTAAAAATAATCAATCAGCTTCATTTATAGCAACCATTGTAAATAATAAAGTCTGTTTTGTTCTGTGTTTTCAAATTGATCCTGTCTCATTTTCTGGCCTGTCTGTTACCATTTCAAAAACAACAAGGGCTATACCAAATTATTTTCTTTTATTGCTTATTGACCCAACAGCTGTTTTTTCCACGACAACTTAATAACATCCATCATTTTTAGGACTACTACAATTAAGTACTTCCATAATGCCAAGTGAGCATGCTTCCACTTTGACTAATTTAGAGACTTTTCCCTCAAAAATATAGATCCTATAAGTAAAACGCATGCTTTATCTCCACCACTGGGTGCATCTGATTCAGAGAAAGCAAAATTAGGAAAAAGGTGCATGCACAAGATTAGCAGGAAGTCGTGCGGGGGTGATTAGGGCGAGAAAGACGAGCCAGTTTATAAACCAAATTAAGGAACAAGTAGGGCCCTGGGGCTGATCTAAACAGGATTTACCTGTCGTTGTCCTGAGGTGACTCGCTTCACTCATTTACCCTCTGCCGAAGGGCCGATTCCCAAAGACCTTGTTAATTAAAGAGCGAGTGTGAAAAATATTGTGTGTACTTACCAGTGTGTACATAACATACACTTCTTCACACCTGCAGCTATGTAACCACTTTTTTGTGTTTGTGTTTGTATTTGTGTTTGACATATTTTTTACATTGCAACTTTAAATCAGCTACTTGTGAGCTGTAAGTAAAGAGTTTTCTATGGTTTTGGGTACAGTATATGACGTTAACAAAAGGGCTCTTTGTGACCAGTGTTTTGCCTTTGCCTGTGGTCGTCTGGAGGTGGCTTTTCAATCACTTTGGTTTATTAAAGTTCAAGTCAATATAGAATAATGAATGATAGCTTACAGCAAACAACGTACATTGTCATAAATCGTATCAAAATAGTGAGTTGACAGGTATGGCCGCTGGATCAAACCAGGGGAATTCTTCTGCACAGATCTCTGCACAGTCTTGCACAGTCTTTTTAAATTTACAAGTTACAACACAGGCCTCAACGTATAAACATACACAAAGCACAGTCATCAGTGGGTCATGGCAGAATGTCACAATAGACTTACTGACAGTTTTATACAGTTTATATACAGATATATACCCTCAAAACAATAACAGTTGGGCGCAATCAGGATAGTCTGGATTGGCTAAGTAGAAACGTCCTCATACCAAGCCTCTGGCCCAGCTTACTGGATATATTTACATCAGAGCAGATCCAGACTATGCTTTGTTTACATGCAGAGCAGAATCCACTTTGTTTTCGATGTAACATTGTACAGAAAAGAGATGTGCCTGCTAATATCTTAGTAAATAATAGTATATAGTAAACGTGTCTAATGTATACCTCCATTTGTCATTGTTCAGAACTGCTACTTTAAAACAATTAAAAGTTTGAGATCACCAAGCTTAAGAAAAGCGCTACTACTTCATTTGAAAAAAAATATTGTAGTAAAACTTTATAGTAAACTTTACAGTACAGATTATAACTTGTGCAGTAATTGGAGTAAAGCAAAATTCTCTGCCCGCATGTAAACTTATATACCCGCCCCTCGCTCTGGGGAAGAGTGTCAAGATGGTTTACGCACTCAAAACAAACAGGCTCTTATTGCAACAGCAAGAAAAATGGATGTGGCTTTGGATAATGTGGGATCAGGGGGAGGGCAAGGAGGAGGGCCACTGGGATGGTGCATTGTTGAGTGAAAGTTGTCATAAAATGGCAATAATAAGAGGCCTCGGTGGCACCCAGTGACCACATCAAGGCGTGTGTAATGACAGGCTGTGCTGAACACATGTCCGCCTGATTGAGTGTACTTTGTGTACGGGGCGCGTGCAACCCTTCTGTCAGGGCTAAAAAACGGCTTAGTTAACCGAGTAATATTATTCTCAGCATGGACGCATGCACAGTATAATATCCACACCACAAAGCATCACTTAGTAAAGAAAGAGGATACACACGCGGCCTTTAATTTGGACTATACTCCGCTCAGTCTGGTAACTATATTTCACAGTTTTATAGCCAATGCAAACTTTATCCAACTTGACACTATGGAGGGAATGGTTTATTACACAAAGCTAAGAATGAGCAATAACTTTTCAAAGAAATAATCCTAGATATTACATAACACATAAGCAAACTATATTAGTGCCACTGAAGTTTTCTCAGTGTTATATAAAAGATATAGTCATTGTTTTGTCAAATCTGTAACAAACACAATTCAGGTTACAAAAATGACATCAGCTTTGTACATATTCCTTAAGCTTTTATACCAAAGGTGACATTGCAAATTTGGTTAACATTCTATGGTACTTAAAGTAAACAAAGCAAGGTGTAATAATATCAATTAAGTGGTTTAGACCTACATTAGTCCTGGTGTAGACCTGGTTTAGAATTGGTTCAGAACTGGATTAGTCATCGTTTATGTTTATCTCTAGTTTGGACCTAGATTACATCTGATTAAAAACTAATTTAGTCCCACGTGGTACTTACCTTACAAGGCTGAGAACCAATGGATTAAGGTGTATGCATGCCTCAGTCTGTGCTGCTTTAGCTGTTTACTGACTTGCACAACCACTCAATTAATGTATAATAATATCACTTTAATTCTGTGTGGCTTAAGTTCAAAAGAAAAGTAACATTTAACTTTATTATCACAGCTATATTAAGATTACAATTATTAATTATGAGGCTATATGAAAATATCTGGAATGGATGGAATCACTGTGTAAGTCCACTGTCTATGTTTTTATTCACTGTTTGAATTGGCCATCACTGTCACTTTCAGTAAGACCGCTTTGTCAGTTCATTGCCAATACCGCTTGTTCCAAGGCTATGACTAGACAGTACAAACAAAGCGTGTGGACTGGTTACAGCATCAAAAGTTCCAATCAATTCAGAGTGATTATTATGGTTCAATTTATCTCTGTTCACTGTGAGGCTAAGGCCCTGTTCACAAGGAGACAAAAACGGTATCGTTTCAAAAACGTTTCTCATGCAGACGGCATTGTTCTAGAAAATATCTCTGTCCACACGGGTTCACGCAGCACCACTGAAACGCTGTAGTGTGTATGCCCGGCCCATTGGTGGCACCGTGACACTTCTGCAAAAACACTGGGCAGCTCCATGTTTTTTGTTACTGTCAGAGTGCGGCGGGTTATACGTGCGACAACCACTGATGTCCCTATTTAAAAAGTTATAAGTTATAATCACCAATTCATTTTTGCAATGTTTGCCATTAATTGCTATGGTTGGCTGGAGCATACACCAGTTGCCTTAGGTGCGCTAACCTCTGGAGTAGGCAGAGCTAAAACTAGACAGATATACAACCATCATTTTAACCAACAGATCATTTAGCAGGTCTTTGAAAGTAAAAAAAGGAATCTGTTTTGATAGTGATGATGTATATGTACCTATTGTATCCAAGAGGCTTAAACCTACACACTACGTGTACAACTGCATCTTAAGCTACCATCATAGTAACAGATTACAAAGAGAAAATACAATACAATACAAAATAGAACATGTATATTTAAAAAAAGCACCAAATTGCTGACTGCTATTCCAAGCAAAACATGGGTACTTTTCCAAAACTAAAATCAGCAAAGTTTTCCTTGTGTGTGGGTGATAAACAGTGCGAGTTGTGAAAATGGCTGTTTACCGGAGTCGGACCTGGACAAAGTAAAGCGCATTGGCCTGCAGCGTGAAGGGAGGAATAGTGGATTGATGGAAGGGACCTGAGCCCAGGAGAGAAAATCCTGTTCTTTCTCACCAACACCTTGTAGCCTGACCACAAAAGCGGCTCTGTGCTGCTGGCTATTTCAGCGAAGGGGTCTAGCCAGGACAGTTTTGAATGAGCAAAATGGAAAAGACAGAAAAAGGGGCTTTATTCGGTTAACAACTTCCACGAATTGGTATGAGGAGGGGGGGAATGAATATGTAATTTGGCTGTGTTTGTTTTGCATTAGGATATGAAATATGATTACTTCATCACACATCGAAAGCGCTAAAGTGAAAGGAGATTGCAGAAGTGGGGAAAACCGCAACTTTTTGTATGTCGGGGTTGGGAACAAAGTATCATGTGTGCAACGGTTTTTCGACGTTGTGCTGTGAACAAATGTGTGCCTGACGTTTGGGCCGTGCCAAAAATAAAAGCTTCAGTCAGCAGCTATCAACAGTCAAAGCAAATGTTTGGCAAAGAGATAATGATTTGCAGCAGTAGATGCATGAATTATCTTCCAAGTCGAGATGATTTGGTGCATACTTATGAAATAGCCGCCCTCTGTGGAAGTCATCTCTAGTTTATAAGGACCCCATGGCATATACACTAGATATGTTTTTGAATGAAGGTCACCTATTTCTGCTCTTTGCAACTTAAGCCAAGATGACATGTTAAATGAAAATTTTGAGCGTCAGCCAAGCCAAAAACTGGCCACTGTCCAACTTGCACCACACCTAAAGCACAAAGTAGCTAGTATAAGCTTTATTGTAAACTGGACAAAGTGTGTAAAAAAAGGGTTCAGACAGTGTGACGAAAGCCTTTTAGATCTTTTCATTTTAAATTGGCAGGGATTGTTAGTCCAATCAATTAAATGTACTATGGTTAGCTTCACCTATTAGGACCATTCCACTGTACTATGTGGTCCAGTGGGGTGGGGGGGACAACATGGTTCAAACTCACTAAAATAACATAGAACAAAGCCTTATATTACTAAACTAGGCCACAACTACTATGGCACCAACAGGCACCTTAATCAGACATTGTGTGAAAGGTTTTAAATACTGTTAACAAGCAATTAAGAGGCCCCCGCCCCAAACATGACAATCATGGGAAGGGTCTATTTGTGAAAGATGTTTTTAGCCAAATTTCCCTAAAACTACATTCTTTTTTCAGTCTATGGGGGCTCTACAGAGGAAACTGGCATCAATTCTGGTTTGAGCCTAATCGGGCAAATGTTGAGAATCACTGTACCAACTTTTATTGCTCTCTGCCCAAGTATATCCAGGGTCCCATAGGGGTCATAAACATGGGGGCGCTATAGACGCATTCTTTATTTGACCTCTGTAATGTGCCAATGTAGCTATGTTTGCCACGTAGCATTTGTGGACCTGGACCAACGTGATTCCATAATATTGTTGTTTTTGCTGATATAATGATATAATATCTTTTTAACAGTCAAATTCATATTAATACTCACTACCTTAAACCTTTGGCTTTCGAGTTACCGTCTAAGTGTTGGGTCGCCCGAGGTAATATGAGATAATGGGACCATTCTTGATGCCTTTGAGTGCAAATTCTATCTTGTTAGGGTGCGTTTTACAGCCAGGCCAGAAGGGAAAGTAACCTCAGATGAAAAGAACAGAAACAATAAAAAAAAAAGTGCAGGCGAGAGTCGAACACACAAAGAGGGGATCTGTGATGCTCTACAGGCCAAAACCGCAGATAAAAATCTAACCACAAAATCAAGGCCAGATTGCTTTAATTCGCTGTCATCCCGAGTTTTTTTTTTCTCTTTATGGTAGGATAGAAAGTGAGAGTTTACCCTATTCCATGAACCCACACCCACTGCTCTAACCAAGAAGGGGTGCGATATGACGATAGTATACCGTCTCAATGGGAGTAAGAAATAATTGTTGCAATGTGATGCTTTAAATTTGTATTTGGCAAAGGGCAAAGTTTGATTCTTTAGTATTCTTTAGTTCACGTCTTGATAGGTTCAAATTAGACCTGATTGAGAACTGGCATAGACTTGACTTAGACCTCATTTAGTTCGGGTATAGAACTGGTTTACAACTAGTTTAGACATGGCTTAATCCTGATAGTCTGTGGGTTGTACTTATTAGCAATGCATTTATACAATTTTAATCTGATTTGGGCTAAAAATGGTATTTGGATATTAATATTTTCTTAGATGGTAGTAAAAAGTTCACTTCAAAATGTAATCTAGAAAATCTTATAAAGTAATTTGAACATTTTTGCTCTCTCACCTAGCCTACTCTAACCCTGTGCAGATTTACTCCCCCTAAATAGTGTCCTCTTCTTTTAATGGCCATCTCCAGATCATCAGCTCTTAAAATAAACACTCTAGCTTGGATTACCTCCTCTATCACCATTGAACTGAAGCAGAACTCGCTCGCAGGGACGTTCACTGTGCCTCTGCTCTGTCATTGCCTTAATTTGCTCTGCCCGCCTCGCCTACATGTTTGGGTTGCTGGAAAAGAGACACGCACGGAGGTTCGAAAGAAGAATGGAAACTCAAGTAGTGCTCAGAAGCAGGGTGGTCTGCGGCTAATAATAACACCAATCAAAGGTAGCCACACAAAAAAACGAATGACAGAATATCAGGTCCAATGCCACGGCTAAAGGGAAACAGACAAAAGAGCTGGCCATTGTGCTTTACAAAGCCCTAATTTCAAGACAATGGCAGATCAGTGGAAACAGATTGTGTTGGATGTTTTCAAATAAGATTGCATAGTCTCGAGTCTGAGTACCAGCGGCCACCGGTAGCTCTAAATAAAATATCTACACAATTCAAAATATGAAAATAGCTTTTAGAAATGGTAAAAAAGATGCACATATCTACTACTATATACTCTATTTAACTACTCTAAGCATTACCAAGTAACAGGTATATTAACAAAATCTAGTGCTGCGTTTGATAATAAACTTGACTTTATTGATATACAGCATCAACAACAGTGAGGCTGAAACAACTAACAGAATTATTCACTTTAGTATACAGACTCTAAAGGTTTAACAACCCACACAGAGTTGTATTTAAGCCAAAACTGTACAAAACTAGGCCTGCGCTGTCGTCCCCAACAGCAAGGTGTATATCAGCGAAATGCCCCCATACGTCTGATACAACTGGCACCAACGGGCACCTTAATCAGAGATTGTGTAATTTCTAAGGGTTTTTATATTGTTGTTATATTGTTGTTGACAAACATGGAAAGGTACTATTTTACATTTTTGAAGGATGTTTATTGACAAATTTTGTAAAAAAAAATTCAGTCTATGGGGGTGCTATAAAAGTAACTGCCATCATATTAGTCAGATGTGTTCAGGGCAGGGGGATAATTAGGTTTTTCATGTTTGAGCCTAATCAGGCAAAGTATGTGCACGTTAGAGGCTGTCAAATATACCTGACTTCACAATTTCAATCCAAAATGGCCGACTTCCTGTTTGTTGTGGGGTGGGGTCATAATAATATTTTATGTTGGGTACACTGT
>JAVQKC010115810.1:0-22257 GCA_036025475.1 Philypnodon macrostomus
GATCACCGAGTTTGTCCGTCAAAGCAAAGGCCTGAATGAGCTGGTGCAGAAGTGTGGAGGCCGCTGCCATGTTGTTGATCACAGATACTGGAAAAACAGACCGGACGATGAATACAGAAACAACCAGCTTCAAGTGGCACAGATCCTCAGCTCCATAGAAAACACAGTTCGAGCAAACAACGGAGGCTTCTTCACCAATGACATGTTCCAAAAAGTGGAGAGTGACATACTGAAAGAGCAAAATCACATTGAGACGACAAGGGGGCTGTCACCAGAGGAGAGCAGAGAACAGGCTAAAGCCATTGTCCTTCAGAAGTACACTCACGAGCTCTCGAAAACACCTTATTTAAAATATGCTGCTGTTATTGTTGGTGGAGTAGTTGCTGTTGTGGTCGTCTACGTGGCAGCTAAGAAAATATTTAAATTGGTCACAGGGAAACCTCCTGGGGCCCCACCTCCTGGGGCCCCACTTCCTGGGTTACCGCCTGTTCCAGCATTCCCTCCATCCATTCCTCCAGAAATCCCTCCAGCAATCCAAACACCAATCCCTCCAGCAATCCTTCCAGCAATCCCTCCATCCATTCCTCCAGAAATCCCTCCAGCAATCGCAACACCAATCCCTCCAGCAATCCTTCCAGCAATCCCTCCATCCATTCCTCCAGAAATCCCTCCAGCAATCCAAACACCAAACCCTCCAGCAATCCTTCCAGCAATCCCTCCATCCATTCCTCCAGAAATCCCTCCAGCAATCGCAACACCAATGCCTCCAGCAATCCTTCCATCAATCCCAACACCAGTGCCTCCATCCATGCCTCCAGCAATCCCTACACCAATGCCTCCAGCAATCCCTCCAGCAATCCCAACACCAATGCCTCCAGCAATCCTTCCATCAATCCCAACACCAGTGCCTCCATCCATGCCTCCAGCAATCCCAACACCAATGCCTCCATCCATCCCTCCAGCAATCCCTCCATCCATTCCTCCAGCAATCCCTCCAGCAATCCCTCCATCCATCCCTCCAGCAATCCCTCCAGCAATCCCTCCAGCAATCCCTCCACACATGCCTCCATCAATCCCTACACAGCCGGCTGAACCAGACATGGAGACACCGGTTAAACCAGTATGGGAGTCCATTTTAGAACGGCTACAAGCTTTATTTGAAAAAGTATATGATCCCTACAGCCTCTTTGAGTGATTTCTGGTTTGGTGGTGGTCTATGGTTTGTGAATGTTAGGATACTGACTACACATGTTGTTCTGTTTAGAATGGTCTGCTATAATCTATAGAATTGCATATAAAAAATTTTCACGATATTTGTAACAATCTAAACACTACATTTTTGCAACATACAATAAAATGTCTTGGGTAAAATGTATTGAGTTCAGTGTGTCAGTATTGAGAAGGCCCGGCTCAAAATATACGCTCAATCAAGTTAAAGTCCACTAGACTCATCCAAACATGTCTTTATAGACTTCTATACTATAGGCTACGGTGATGTTGGAATACAAAACAGGTACAAGGAATACAAACAGTTCTCACAAAATTAGAATCATAGCATTATCAGAAATGTATAATTTAATTTAACCAGGTAAACCAATTGAGAACCAATCCTCATTTACAATGGCGACCTGGCCACATTCATTCATTCATTCATAGGCAATGTGGGTTAAGTGTCTTGCCCTGGGACACAACGACAGCGTGTGCTTGGACGGGGACTCGAACCACCGACCCTCTGGTTGAAGGGCAAGCACCTACCCACTGCACCACTGTCACCACGTATAAAGATAGCTCTGGTAATGGGTCAGTAATCCAGTAATTAAGTTAAATAGTACAGACTTTATATACAAACTTAACTAAGTAGCCTAACTAATAACTAAGTATGCTTTCATTTTGCCTGATCTCAAACACAACCGAAAACATGGGAGTGCCCTTCATTACACGCCCCAATTATAGATATTAATAGATTTTTTTGAACAAACGTTGGTATGAGAGGATTCAACTGTTGCCTCAGTCAGGTATGTTGCTGAGTCACATCATATGACATTTATTATGATGTCTATAGAGAAAATATATCATATGCAGGGAGGTCCTGTCTGTGGTAAAAGAAAATGCCTTGATAATAGAAGAGCAACATTATCTCAGCTAACCGCTACATCAAGATCTGCAGATCTCCGAATCAACTCATGAAGCAGCAGAAGACCACTTATGGAGCCGTTTTACTACGTCCATTATTTACCTATTAAAGTGGCCAGTGAGTAGCCAAGATTGAGCCTACATTTTACAACATAATATTGATCCAAAAAAAAGTGGGACTATAAGTAAGATTATTGGTTCAATTTAGGTTTAGTCCTGGTCTAGCTGTTTACAGAGTTGCTCGCAGAAGTCTGAGTACATTTACTGGTTATGAGATGATTTTTGTATTACTACTAGAGATATTCAGTTATGTAGATTGATCCTCAGTCACCTTGGTATTCTCAGTCATTTTAATTCTGTGTACGGCCCTGGGAATATGAAAAAAAAAGAACTGCATCGCACTCACCATTGCTCAGAGGGGTTTCAACACTTTACCAAATATGGCCAGTGCGGGGCGTGGGACTGGCTCCTCCGAGGATGAGAGGGGACGCGCCACAAACTCTACACACGATTCAGGAACTTACAAAAGCACGCCTTCAAGAGTCAAAACGAAAAATACCAGTGAATTTAGGTAAGATTTACACTCAACAAGTCTATTCTCTTCTATTGTGTATAATGCTCACGATGTTAGCTCGCTTTTGTCAAGGACTATTTTGGGAAAGACTTGGGCGCGGTATGCCCGCTATTTGGAGCAGATAACGAGCATATCGCTAAAATATTTCTCAAATGCTGTTTCACTATTGCTTAGCTTTTGAGACAAGAATCAGCTTTAGTTAGCTATGTGAATGTTTTGTTTTGTTTTATGCGTAACTGATGCACACACACTTCCCCAAAATAGATTATAGTCTAAGTAATTACCTTTTCAAGTCACAAAAGGCCAGCCAGCTGTTGTAGGCGGATATTTCTATAGCTTACAATAAACCACAAGAGCAAACCAAACCAGCCTCCTGACTGTTGATGGGTGACACCACATTCACCACACTACCCCATATTTCTGAGTTATGCAGTTATTATGTTAACCAATATCGATTGAAGAATAATCCTTCAAATGTAAATAGCGGTTGTAATTTTGTTCTGATCTATTTTGTTGATATCCCTGCACTGAAGCCGGGGGAGTCACCTTTGGACAGTGTATAAAACATGTATTAGCTTCAACCACAAAAGGACAGTTTTTTACCTTAATATCCATAGCTTTATAATAATATATTATATTCCATATTTAGAGACTAACTCAACTCTCTGCATACATTTGTATTCACACTTAGACTTAGATTCTGTATCATCTTTACAAAGCATGGTCCAAACAATATACTGTAGATGTATGGCTGTGATTAAGTGCTCAGTTCCTGCAGATGCCATTAGCTTTGCAGAGCTTCCTGTCTCTGAGTCCTCCTCCCCACAGCAGGAAGGAGAGGGTTTCAAATCTAATGAGAGGTAATGAGTGACATGCTTCCCTCTGAGATGAACTGACACTGGATCTTGCAAACAAGGTCTAATCCATAAACTAACTAACTAACTAACTAACTAACTAACTAACTAACTAACTAACTAACTAACTAACTAACTAACTTACTAACTAACTAACTAACTAACTAATAAACAAACTAACTAAGTCTAACATCTTACAAATCAAATTAAATCCCCTTTCAAGACAACAAAACTAGCTCTACATATTTACACCTTGTATTGGATTTGTGTGTGTACCAGTAGAAAGTACCAATTATCACCATCAGTCATCTGTAACACAAGCCCCCTTTAATAATATATAAAGGACTTGCCTTGTTTTGAGTGAGTACATTCTTAGCAAAAAATAAAGTTAATATTTAGTTTTTATAAAAGTATTTTATTATATAAATTCTCTGCCAGTGTTTTTATATATAATATTTGACACTAGAGGGTAGTGTTGAGTAGTTGCAGTGTGTTTGTTTTTCACATTCAAGTGGAATCAAGGGCCATTGCTGACATAGATTTTCATAAAACTACAGCCCATAACCACAGTTCATATACTTCCACTATCTCAAGCGAGCCTCCTGCCTCTGAGCAAGGAGGTTGCAGGTTCTCTCTGGTTTCCTCCAGTCTAGTGATTAACTGGCCATTATCCAGGGTGTTCCTCAATGCAAATAATAGCTGAGATAGACTACACTTCAGCCACCTACAATATGCAAGATGAAGCTTTTCAAAAAATGAATTATAGCCTGCCATTTTGTGAAAGTCAAGAAGTATTTTACTGTCATATTATATTGAAACTGGTTTTCTTTGTTTTGCAGATAATGACCAAACTCCAACACAAGGCGCCACATTTGATCTAAATCACTTCGTCTGAGCTCCTTTACCACCATTGCCTTCCTGACTACATATCCCATCATGCCTCTGGTCATACTGCCCACCTCTCAGCTGCTATGGGTTCGAGTGGCCGCCCTCTTGTTCACCTGCATTGCCTTCAGTGTGGCTTCACATGGGGCTGGGCTGTATTACGGGGGAATGTACGACTGGTGCATCTTTTGCTGGGCCTTTAGTTTCGCCTGCACCCTGCTGGTCCTCTTGGTGGAGCTCTTCGGACTTCAATCCCGCGCCCCTGTCTCTTGGTCCAACTTTCCCATCACCGTGGCCTGCTACGCTGCCCTCCTGTGCCTCTCAGCATCCGTAATCTTCCCATTGTATTTCTTAAAGGGAAGCAATGGCCAGAGTCAAGCCCGCGACCACCGCATCGTTTCAACAGTCTTCTCTTGTCTGGCAACTGTGGCTTACCTGGGCGAGGTGAGCCTGTCCAAAGCTAGGCCCGGAGAGGTGACAGGCTACATGGCCACTGCACCCGGACTACTCAAAGTTTGCCAAACATTTGTGGCTTGTGTCATCTTCATTCTCGTGAGCAACCCCGTTTCGTATGACCACCACCCCGGACTGAAGTGGTGCATGGCTGTCTATTGCATCTGCTTCATCCTGTCTATGGCTGTGGTGGTGTTATGTGTAGGGGAATTAACAGGCTGCCTCCCGATCCCATTTTCAAAGTTTCTATCCATCTACGGCCTGCTGGCAGTTGTTATGTACTTGTCTGCGGCTATTATTTGGCCAGTGTTTCAGTTTGATAAGCAGTACCACTATCAAGGCAACAGGTCAAATTTGATTACTGTGTCTGTGCTAACTGTCCTCAACTTCCTGCTCTACCTAGCCGACCTCGCCTACTCTGCCAGACTAGTCTTTGTAAGCATCTGAAACCAAATATAGAAGCTCAAATGCATAACCAAAATCATATGGGAAGACTAGTGATAATGTGCCATTTTATGACAAACATTTTTATGCAACAATCCTCAGTTTATTCCAGACCGTTTTATTGTGACCCACGTTTATTCAACCGTTTTCTCATTATTGTCTGATGGTGTTGGTGCCACATTTTTACATGAAAAAGATCAACAAATAAACAATAAACCCAAACCTCTCTGCGACCAACTTGTGGTTGCCAAAAATGGTGGTCAAATAACTGACTGAAATTGACTGAAATTGACCCAAAACAGTATGTAACTGTAAATTAACATTGTAATAATGAATGTAACGATGAGGATTTTGTGTTTATTATTGATAAGAAATTGAACGTTGTCACCTCAAAATGGCACATGCCTCCATCGTGTGAAGCCATAATTTGCTGAAAATCTGATTTACAGTAGGCCTGTTTAGACTGACCTTGGTCATCTTGGTGCAGTAAATGTGTGTAGCTTTGAATGCCTTCACAAAGTTGATGGTTTGTTTCATTTGCCACTGACAGTATTGAATGCACAGTGTTATTAAACAATATGGTTTAAATGTCCAATTACTGTTCTGAATCTTTTTGTTAGGTCAAGCCACACTGGAAACTACAGTTGTGTCAGTGTTGTGCACGCTGATGTTAATTTTATACAAATTTAAACCAGACTGAAATAAATACACACTGTTCATTTCTGAATTCAGTTTTTTCTTTTTATTCGTTTTTCATTAAAATGTTAACAATATTTTTGTGTAAGCAGCAGATGTAGGCCATTCTGGTAGGATATACAACTTACTAACCGCCTTTTTGATTGACGCATAAACGCACAAATGATACAGATAAAAAAAAGATATATATATATGGCCAGTTTAAGTTAATGCTATAACCAACTCTTGGGCTTCTACAGAAGAAATGCTTTTCAAGTTGAAGAAGTGAGTGTAAAGTGCGGGACAATGCTAGGCTAACTCCTCTAGCTGTGTGTGGGCTAATGCTAGGCTAACTCCTCTAGCTGTGTGTGGGATAATGCTAGGCTAACTCCTCTAGCTGTGTGTGAGATAATGCTAGGCTAACTCCTCTAGCTGTGTGTGTGCGTGTGTGACAATGCTAGGCTAACTCCTTTAGCAGTTCCAATGATATTTATATAGCCTATTTAGCGTTAATATGTGGCTATGTATGTTTTTATGTCTCCCTATGGTGTAAATACTGAGAGTTGTACTGCTTTTGGTTTTTAGTTAGTTGACCTGATTTAACTGTTGGATGTGGAGCTGTTGCTGGAGCAAGCCATGGCTAAGCTGGATGCCCAACCACCAGGACAGACATTAGCACCAGCCAAATGCAGGTAGAATTTAATTGCGATTTGTCTAGTTGTATTTTATACATATATATTTTAGGGCATACAAGTAGTTCAATATCTACTATTAACTGGCTAGTAAAAATCTAAATTGTGATGAATACTAGTAACAATGGCCAAAGAGCTCTGCCAACAACCCAAGATGGACCAATCCTTCTTCAGGCGTCTCATCAACAAGCCCATGCTATTGTGTTAAAAGGGGCTCTAAAATATTTGTCTTTTGAGATTTTTATTTGTGTATTAATACAAACAAAGACAAAACAGTGTGGATCGAAACAATGCTCATAAATTGTAATCTACAGAAAGTCACTAGATGGGGCCAAACTCAAAGATAAATTAAGAATTAAGTCGCTTTATAAGATGTGAAAAAACATTAGGGAAATCCATCTAAACAAGACAACTAATAAAATACAAGTAGGCAATAGAAAACCTCACTGACATTATGAGATCTATGGATATCATCTGCACAGCGTATATAATGATAAGGGAACTGAACATGTGTGTTTTTACATGTATGTGTTTGAAACGTTTCCGGGAAATGGGGCTACGTTCAGGAACAGAAAGTAAAATGGGTTCTTAGTGCAGTTCAAAGAGCTCTTCCTGAACATTTGTGCGTGTGCATCGTCATGGCAGCAGCGAGTTCAGGTGAGTGCACTTTTAAGTTTGTAAAAATAATGTATTGCCTGGTATATTAGATTATAAGAGTGACACTACTTTTTAGTTAGTGTTTAGTTGTTAGTTAACCCCTATTAAAGAAAGCAAATAAAAAACTGAGTAGCTGTAGTATTTACATAAACCTGAATTTAGTTTTGTTATTGATGCTATATTAAATTAAAACACAATTTTTACTAATGTTTCAACTAAATATGTGAATTTCCAAACAGAATCAAACCCTCGGAGGATTGTGCTTCTGGGAAAAACTGGATCAGGCAAAAGCAGCCTGGCAAATACTATACTCCAAGACAAAGATGTGTTTAAGGTTTATCACACTGCCACATCTGGAACAAAAGCCTGTGTGTCTAAAACCAAAACAATCAACGGGAGAGAAATTCAAGTGATCGACACTCCAGGCCTCTTTGACACAGAACCGAGTAGCCCTGATTTCAATTCTGAGATCCTCAATTGTATGATCGAGTCTGCTGATGGAGTTCATGCTTTTCTACTTGTGCTCAAAGTGGAACGGTACACAAAGCATGAGCAGTCTGTTGCAGATATTATAGGAAAGCAGTTTTCTGAAGAGGCTCTGAAATACACCACAGTGGTCTTCACACAAGGCGACCAGCTCCCAGAAGGGATGACGATTGAGGAGTGGCTTCGTGACAATGAAGACTTGAATAAACTCGTGCAGAAATGCGGTGGTCGCTGTCATGTGTTTGATAATAAACACTGGAACAACAGTCAGGACCCATACAGAAACAACCAGGTCCAGATTGAAGGGCTGCTGGAGACCATTGACAAAACAGTGAAAGAAAATGGAGGGGAATGCTACACAAATGAGAATTTAAAAAGTGTGCAAGAAAAATTAAACCAAGAGATTGCGCGCCTTACAGCAGCACCAGAGAACGCCAACATGTCATCGGAAGAGATTAAGAAAAAGGCCAAAGATAACACTTTCAAGTATATTTGGGCCATGATAGGAGGAGGTTCAGGCCTTTTGGCAACCATGTTAGGTGTGGTGTTACTTTTTAAGCGTTAGAGGAAGTAAAAAAAATCATGTCTTATGTGGTACTGTGTCTTCTAAGAATGTTAAATTCAATAATATGAACACTGGATGTCTTTAATTGGGCCTATTTTATACTGAATGGGAACTTAATCATGTTTTTTCTTCAAATCCATTGCTTGTGATGACATTCAGTTTTCTTCCTTGCAATGGCTGCCACTTGGTCCAAAAATATTTTATTGCATTATTACTAATCCAGAAAATAAAAAAATAAACTTTTATCATCTTTTGTGTGTGTTTTATTTTGTGGAATTGAAGCTGCATTACCTGAACGTCGTTTTCAACACATATTTTGACTTTAGTTTGAAATGACTTGGATAATTATTTATTTATCATCTTTATTTTGTCTGAACCTGCAAGCAACAATACAATAGGTGAGCATTCCACTGATCTTTTTACACAATTTTTTTTCTCTATTCATACCTTCAAACTTGTTTTTTTAATAGGTGAAGTTTATAAGTTCTTATCACAAGGATCAAATGTAAAAAAAAAACTATGACTATGTTGCTCTATATATACAGTATATATACTTTAGAGTTTTGGAGTAGAGTGATGTATTTGGTTTAATGGTAAACAACTATACAAGAAATATAAATAAAATAAACTTTTTACAGATGGTAAAATTGATATAGTGCAACAATTGATTGAGTGAGAAGACTGGCCTTGAACTCAGTTGTAGATGGAAAGTCTCATGATATGGTTGTGGAGTAATTTAAACTTTGACATTATTACTGCATTAATAATTAATAATATTAATAATAAACCTTTCAAAAATAAATAATATTGAACTGTGCTTTTTTTTACATCAAGGCATCAACCTGCAACAAGTGGAGCTACTTTACGCCCTTTAACCAGAGGGTTGATGGTTCGAGTCCCTGTCCAAGCACACACTGTCATTGTGTCCCTGGGCACACTTAACCCACATTAAGACACTTAACCCACATTGCCTAGGAATGAATGTGGCCAGGTCGCCATTGTAAATGAGAATTGGCTTACCTGGTTAAATAAAGGTTAAATAAATAAATTGTCCTAAACAGCTCGTTGGTAAAGAATACTGCTCTAACACATGACCTTTAAGACCTGCGTGTGGCTGAGTTGTAGCTCTTTTGTTTAAAAGAGGAAGTACATTTGTGTTGCTCATACAGGAGCTCATCACTCAGCAGACCATCAACAGCCTTTCTGACAGAAGAGCTAACATGAGTATTCTTGACAAAGCTATAAGAACAACAGGCGTACCTTTACTGTACAAAAACTACCTCAAGGAGTTCTCTAATGCTTGCACACATTCACTTATTCTTCATGATTATGACTGATGTTGTTATCTACTTGTTGTAATCATTAACTCAAACGGACAATATGATCTGCAGCTTGAAGAGGTTTAACTGATCCGTCTGTAAGATAAGTGTTGCCATAGTGCCACTTTCTCACCAAACTTATCAACCAGGGAGTGCATCTGCCTCAGCTAACTCCGGAAATGTTTAAAAGTAGAAGTATGTAGAAGAAGCTTAAAATTAAATATACATACATTTTATACTTTCAATCAATAGAGGAAAGATGTGACCAAATTCTCTTTACAAATGAACATTTTACAGGTTTAAACTGGCAAACAGAAAATGCCAATAAATACTATTTACATTCCTCTCCTTTCTGAGCTCTCTTCTGTGGTACATGATTATTATTTTTGTGACTGTTAATAACAGCTTTCAGATTTGATTTTGTTTCTTGTTGATACATTTATTTATTTAGAAGTGACCCTAATTCAGGTCGTTTGATGATTTTATAAACCTTGGCATTTGAACGTTAAAATCTGTTAAGTAAAAAAATAAACAAATACAACTAGGCCTGTGCTGTTGTCCCTGACAGCAAGGTGTATATCGGCGAAACGGCCTCATACGTCTGCCCCATACGTCTGCTACAACTGTCACCCACGGGCACCTTAATCACTTTTTTGATTTGTCTGGATGTTTGTGAAGAATGTTTTTGCCAAATTTGGAAAATTCCCTAAAGCTGCATTCTTCTTTCAGTCTATAGGTGGCGCTATTGAGGTAACTGCCATCATAATAATATTTTATGTTGGGAACACTGTGGAGAATCACTGTACATTTGCCTGGATCAATGTGCCAAATTTCACGTGATTTTGTTTATGGTCAGCAGGATTATTGGCTCAATAAAAGTGCATCAAAAACATTAATTAGTGAATTACTTAATTGTCATTAATCAAAGATGTACCAAACTCAATCCAGTTCTGCATCTTCATGATATGTACCTGTGTGCAATAGTTGAAAAAGATCCAGCAGACTTTTTGAGTTATTGTGTTCAAAGTTTTGACCCGTAATTAATTAATTACTTAATTAATATTCATTGACGAAGTACCCAAATCGATACAGTTCGGCATCTTTATGGTATGTACCAGTGTGCAAATGTTGAAACTGATCCGGCAATTCGTTTTTGAGTTATCGCGTTCACAGCTAGGATCTGCGGACGCGGACGAACACTGACGTGATTCCATAATATCGACACGCTGTTTTCGCCGATATAATTATATCCACAGAATGTCTCTTGGTGGAAAACCTGCGAACAAAATGCACTGGTGTCCATGTACCTAAAAGTCTCTGGTCAGAGACACAAAATGGCATACTCCTGTGGTGAATAATTTTTTTATCGGTGTTGGACAGTGAAATAGTGTTTCCATAAATCAAAAGTAACGCACATTTCTGATGGATAGAGTATATGCCAGCTATTTTGGGTTGTAGGCAGCGCACAACCGGATAGTCACAAGACTTTTAAATTTTGAAAACATGCATTTTCTGTCTGTGTGCATTGAGTTGTTAATGTGAGCAAGTCACATTAACAGCCATTCTATGCAACCATGTGTCATTTATATTACGTTTCTTGATAATAAAGAATATATTATGTTTTACATTGATTTTAATTTTCCTTTTTGCCAGCCGGGAACACAAAAATATATGACTTAATGGTTAAAACACCACCACTCCCTTACAACAACTATGTACAACTCAATTCTTCATAATACTTCATGAAAGTCTGGGTATCAGATACAGTGCAGTACAGCATAGTGAGGTCATGTACAGTATTAAGGAGTCATGTACAGCATAGATGAGTCATGTACAGTATAGAGTCATGTACAGTATAGTCATGTATAGTATATTGGAGTCATGTACAGTATAGTGGAGTCATGTACAGTATAGTGGATTCATGTACAATATAGAGTCATGTAGAGTATAGAGGAGTTATATACAGTATAGTGAGTCATGTACTGTATAGTGGATTCATGTATGGTATAGTGGAGTCATGTACAGTGTAGATGAGTCATGTACAGTATAGTGGAGCCATGTACAGTATAGAGTACCTATGTATAGTATAGATGAGTCATGTACAGTATAGAGGACAAATGTATAGTATAGATGAGTCATGTACAGTATAGAGTAACGTATAGTGAATCATGTACAGTATAGAAGAGTTATGTACAGTATAGAGGACTCATGTACAGTATAGAGGAATCTTGTACAGTATAGTGGAGTCATGTACAGTATAGTGAGCCATGTACAGTATAGAGGAGTCATGTACAGTATAGAGAAGTCATGTACAGTATAGTGGAGTCATGTACAGTATAGCGAGTCATGTACAGTATAGTGGAGCCATGTACAGTAGAGTCGGGCACAGTATAGAGACATGTACAGTATAGAGGAGTCATGTACAGTATAGAGGACTCATGTACAGTATAGAGGACTCATGTACAGTATAGATGAGTCGTGTACAGTATAGAGTCATGTATAGTGGAGTCATGTACAGTATAGAGGAATCATGTACAGTATAGTGAGTCATGTACAGTATAGAGGAGTTATGTACACTATAGAGGACTCATGTACAGTATAGTGAGTAATGTACTGTATAGTGGAGTCATGTATGGTGTAGTGAAGTCATGTACAGTTTAGAGTCATGTACAGTACAGAGGAGTTATGTATGGTGTAGTGGAATCATGTACAGTGTAGATTAGTCATGTACAGTATAGAAGAGTCATGTACAGTATAGAGAAGTCATGTACAGTATAGTGGAGTCATGTACAGTATAGAGGAGTCATGTATGGTATAGAGAAGTCATGTACAGTATAGTGGAGTCATGTACAGTATAGTGGAGTCATGTACAGTATATTGAGTCATGTACAGTATAGCGTCATGTATAGTGGAGTTATGTACAGTATATAGGAGCCATATACAGTATAGTGAATCATGTACAGTATAGAGGAGTTATGTACACTATAGAGGACTCATGTACAGTATAGTGAGTCATGTACTGTATAGTGGAGTCATGTATGGTATAGTGAAGTCATGTACAGTGTAGATTAGTCATGTACAGTGTAGAGGAGTCAAGTACAGTATAGAGGAGTCATGAACAGTATAGTGGAGTCATGCACAGTATAGTGGAGTCATGTACAATATAGTGAGTCATGTACAGTATAGAGGAGTCATGTACAGTATAGAGAAGTCATGTACAGTATAGTGGAGTCATGTACAGTATAGTGAGTCATGTACAGTATAGCGCCATGTACAGTATAGAGTAATGTACAGTATAGTGTGGTCATGTGTACTATACTATGCAGGGTGTGGTGATAATAGTGAAGCGGCTAACCTCCTGCAGATGGCTCACAGCTTGTACACCAGGCCAAAGGATAATCTCACCTTTACTTAAGATGATCTTCTGTAAGTCAGCAGAGGACTGAGGACCAGGCAGGCTGTAGGCTATTACAAATGAACAATTTCATGTTGCTGTCTGTTCTGCTCTGGTTGCATTGACCCTACAGTTTCAGAGAATAACACACGGAAAAATATAATCTATAGAATTATCATAATGGAACTTAAAAACTCAACCACAGCATCAGTTTTTCATCTTTTTGTATTATTATTATTTTTTGTAAGTTTTATTTATTTTTTAGCTCTTGCCAGTCCTCAAATACAGAAATTCATGTTTCCCCCAAGACATATCTGTATGATTTCACCTGAGACTTCCACGGACAGGGACACTGATTCTTGAAAGATTTATTTTTTGTATGTGTGTGAAGGAATGCAGGAATTGAATGAAGGAAGCTTTATTTAACCCACAACATTGAATTGACTGAATCTGTTTAGTTAAGGTAAGATACATTTTTAGTTAAATTTTATTGTAGGCTACTGAGTCCAGTCCTAATTACTGGATAGGGACATTTGTTTATTAGTCAGAAGTAGGGCAGAGGAATATAACAAACCAAATGACACTTTTTTTCATGTACCGTGATATTGGGAATAAAGGTTTTAAAGATTTCATTACCCAACTTTGGCTTTATAAATGTCATGTTTTAGTTTGTCTGTTTGATTGTCCTATTAAATGCATTGTTTATTTGCATATAGAGTTTTTTTTTTTCACAACAAAACCTACAAGCATCAGATGTAAAAAATAAAAACGTGTAACTACTGAACACAAAAGAAATAACAGACATATTGTCATAAGAAAAGTACTGTGATATTATTTTGGTTATATGGCCCTGCATAGTAGTAGTGGCCATCCATGTGTTTTCACTTATCTTAAAATGTGTATTATAATTAAAACAAAAACAATCAAAAACATATTAAAAAAACCCTTAGGCCTCACACTCTACCGAGGTTTAACATTAATATTTAACCAGAAAAGTCCCACTAAGACATTCTCAACTCTCATTCTTCAACATTCTGTTTTAGCGGAGTCCTGGCACCAATGAGGAACATTGTACACATTTCTTATAGCAGTGCCTGGAGGAAACATATACAGGCACAGGGAGAACCTACAAACTCCATACGGACTTGCTAAGCTCAGCTAAGTGATAGGGACTAATTCTTTGTTACCCTTGTTCTCCTGACCAGCTGGCACAACACTTCATTGATCATCATTTTCAAATGCACCCCATACACAAAGAGATATTATATAACTTTACAATGCCCTATTTGTGTGTAATAATGCTATTCTAGAAACTAATTCAGTAATAGGGAACAATGATGAAGACGTGTTGTTATAGGCCAGAATCCTTATATATAAATTTGTATTAATATTCAGTAGTGACTGTATTGTAGCTGAACACACACCTCTTAGCAGCAGGAGCATCATGTTCTGTCCTTAAGACACGTGTATGTTGCCTCCGTAGTTGGCGTTATTATTGGAAAACCCTGTCCGGTAACACTAACACTGTAGCAAAGACACTAAAAGACTACCTCCCAAGACAAAAGATTGAAGTATAGCGACAGATGGAAGAAAAGCACCAGCTCACGCGCACCCACCTGCCACTAACCCTCTTCTAACCCGCTCACCTTCCGGCAATATTTCTGTGAAAACCCTGCGCTCAAAGAAATTTTCCCAAACGACTCCAAGACAGCCCCCTTTTCCTTTTAACAACAATAACAAGCGCTTTTTCCGCACGAGGCGCACACGAGTCTGTTAAAATCACACCTTTGCCTCTTTTTTCAACGCTTTACGCTGGCCTAGAGTAGGCTCCTACCTGCTGATGATCACCGCTCCCTTGAACATGACAGAGAAGGTGGGCATGGTGTGGTGGTGCCGCGTGGTATCAGCGTTCAAGCCGCATGGCGATGCTCTGCTCCGCGCTGCTCCTCTGTGCGCTGTACGTCCTTCCTGTTCCCGACCGCGCTCTAACGCCACTGAAACCGTGTCGCCCGCACCTCCAGCCTCGTCCTAATCTCTTATATAACCAAAGTCAGTCCGAAAAATTAAAAAGGGCAGGAGGGGCCCGCTGTGCTCCGCGGATTTCCCACTTGTCGCCTGCTGACATAAAGGCTCGATATTTTGCCCAAACAACGCGGAACGAATGGCCCATGCAACTAAAGTGGCAAAAACTGGTATCATTTGTGTCTTTACAAACATAGCCAGTCATATAGGTTTACAATAAAGTATAGGCTAATCCAAAGTTTGGCCGTTGTGTCCTGTGCACACTGCTCCAGAGGCAGCACCAGCGGTAAACACATCAATGCTCTCCATTTAAAACAGCAATAATCCCACTCACATCCATATAAGCATGTCCACCGACGGACAGACCTGCCTCTGTCTGCCACTGTCTCACAAGTGGAAAAAAATATTACTATTCATCCATTACAGCCGCTGTCATATATAAAAAAACATAATGCATGCATTTCCGTATCCAAACGAACATTTTAATATTGCTAATATTGTTTTCAAAGAAACTGAAAATACCATAGCCTAAAGGATGGCGATTTCCATATATCCAGTTATCTACACATGTATTAAACTTATCAGTCATTTTAAAAACCTATAGTTAACCAGGAAAGCACATTATAACTTCACGCAACATGCTGTTTTAAAAGTTGATCTATCTAGGCTAAATGATTGTTGTTTTTCTCTGCGAACCTCTGAGCACTGTGTATTTTGCCTGTCAACACCACTCAAGCTTAACTAATGGGAACACTAATGTAATGTGAGAGTCGGATGCCTATTGTTCCCGGTGTGAGTGCAGCCTCAAGGCCTGGGCACGTACCTGGCGAAGCCCAGAGGCACTTTTAACCTCTGCAGCATGTCTCCGTGTGCAGAGCCTGGCGCAGTCGTTAGCGCATGTTCCCTGCCTGTCACAGTCGCGCACAGACCCGAGGACGAGTGCCAGTCGATACAGAAATGGGGAGCTTATACCAGGATCATACACAAATCCATGCGCGATGATGTTGATGAGAGATATATGTGCGTAAAAGTGGGCTCCTCGGGATGCACGGCTTACTCCATCCCATTCAGCGTTTAACCAGTCAGTCCGCGCCACGGTCCTCGGATGAGCGCGCAAAACGCATTAGACGGTACTGCTCTGCCACAAGGGGGAGCTCCACAGGGACACAGAGTACTAGTAAATAGTATTTACCAGGAGTTATCGGTACATAGTCCCGTGTGTGATACAGAGGTGGGTAGTAACGAGTTACCTTGAACTACACGCACGCATACACACACACAATATGTTTTGTTGCTCCAAAAAAAAAAATAAATAAATAAATATATATACATATACATATATACTATACCAGGTCTTAACCAGGTCTAACCAGGACTAATCCAAATGTCTAATCTAAACCAATACTCAGGACCCGTCTCCCCGTCTCCCCGTCCTCCCGTCTCCCCGTCTCCCCGTCTCCCCGTCTCCCCGTCTCCCCGTTTGAGATGCTAAGCCCCACATTTATCATTATTTGTTTGTCCAATGTTTGGGCTGAGCACCTCAATTCTTCATTTGGTTTGGTGACTGCACTTTGATCAGCCGCCGGATTACATAACACTCCAAATCCACCATTCTAATACCTTAGAGCTGAGCCTTCTTCAGCCTTACTCACTGAATATGTTCGGAGCCCAGGGGTGTAGCAGTGGGTGTACTTTCAGAAGACTGCTCCACCACAGCCACAAAATACTGTTTCTATGTGATGTAAACTTTACATTAGTCCCTCCCCTAGCCTCTACTGCAACATCAGATCAGATTTTGTGGGTTGCCACTTTGACCAATAGTAGTGGAGTTTTACTTTAGTCCCTCCCTTGGTCTCGTCGGACTACAGGGAAACCACTTTACATCATAGAACAGAGTCAGGAATACAGGTTAATTATTGTTATTATTACATTTAAGTTTGGAGTCTAGTAAAGCAGTGTAAGCAAAGCCAACACACACACACACAACATACATAATGCCCTGTTAATAATCTTTTATTTGATGTTGAATAGACCAGGAGATGGATAAAGAAAAGAGAAATTAAGAACAGATGTTTTTATGGCCTTGAAGGCTGTCTTATATTGCTGTAAGTCTCAACACATGGTGGCAATGTAAACAGACTGGTTGGTTGGCAGACTGTGAGGGATAAGGTTACATTATTTTTATATTGCATTTTTCCTATAACATCAAATGCAAATTTTCTCTTTATCCAAGACATTTCCTAAGAGATGGGATGCACAATATAACTCTAATATATGTCTATTATCACTAGCCAATTATTAATTATAACAATGCATCTGTTTTATGTAGCACTTTTATAGAAACTCAAAGACCCTTTACAATTGATTCCATTATTCATTCACTCCACAGTCGCACATTGGCGGTGTAGCCACAGTTGCCCTGGGGCAGTCTGACAGAAGCCTGGCTGCCATTCAGCGACAACAGCCCCTTCGACCACCTCCAAACTGCAATCACACAACCACACTCATACAATATGCGTTAAGTGACTAGCCCAGGGACATTAACGACAGGGTTTAGGACAATTGAGCCATTGCAGCCCCAAATAACAAAATAATGTAAACCAACCCATGTGTGTGTCATCCTCCTGCTGTTAGAACAAAAGTGAATGTTTAAAATGTATAATGTTAGAAATCCACTACATGTATCAGCAGAAAGAACAGCAGTAAAGCCTGACACCCAGGCAGTGGAGTGTGCTGTATCACACAGCACTCACAAGGCTGTCTCATTCAATGCTCATTAATTCTAATCAAAGATCCTCCATATTCCATATTACTGTGCTGAATATGTCCTATAGGCCTGAAACAGTATCCCAGCCTGCTGACTGGTATCGTGAAGTTTAATTTGTCAGTGTGCACAGTGGGGCCTATCAGATTATAGGATTATCCAACCACACTGAAAAAAAAAAAAAAAAAACAGTGAGAGGGCGGAGTGTGGCCCAGCTTCTGTTTCTAATTCAGCACTGCCCTCTGCAGAGGAGGGTGTAGCCTGCACTGACCATCACAGTAAAATATAATGAAAATGTACAAAACAAAATGTACGAGACACTTGCCAATACAGTTCTTACCTTGTTCCTGTGCACAGACCATCAAGACCCAGCTCCAGCTTGAGCCCCACTCCAGTCCGCCACGCCATTGCCTCTACAGCCTCACCTGCCTTTTTTTTTTTTTTTTTCTTTTTTTTACATAATTACGGAATTAGACAATTAAACTTTTAAGCAGATTAAGCAAATATTTGTCAATAGATGTCATTGGACATCTGTTAACTTAACCTTTTTGTGTGAAACCATCTCCTTGTTTTATATTAAAAAAAACAAACAAACATTTGTTTCAGTTTTTTTGTGTTTCCTGAAAAATTACTTGTCAACCTGTCAGCACAGCTACAAGCAAAACAGACATCGAGAAATGATGTAGTCATTCAAGTGAATCCAGCACAGTACAAAACAAATGTACAGGACAAATGTACAGTGTAAATGTACAAGACAAATGTACAAGACAAATGCATAAAAGAAATTGTCAGGAGATTAGTGCCTCCTCCCTTCTGTGTTATTCCCCCGCCCTCTTGTTCTTGTTTGTCTTTGTTTGTCTGTGTGGAGCTGGATGGAGTTTGTCATTCCTGGAGCCTGCAATTACTCCTGCACACCCTCCAACCACCCCTGCTACTGAGACTTCTCCAGCCAATGCACCAGAACCAATGTAACTTGGTAGAGACCGCTTGACCCCACTAATTGCTCTTGGGTAAGACTCCAACTACCAGCTACCACTATGTGGTACTAGACGCTTGCACTCCCTTTATTGGCCTTAATTGATTCCGGTGCTGAAGATAATTTTCTAGATCAGAAGGCGATGGAGAAATATATTAAAGACCATCCTCCTCTCCACTAGCGGCTGGTTTCTCCTTTGTTTCAAAGAAAGATTTGTCATTGAGACCATGTATAGACTACCAGGGTCTTAATGAAATCACTGTTAAAAAATAAATACCATCTGCCACTTCTGGACTCAGTCTTCACTCCACCACTCCAGGGCGCCTCTATATTCACTAAACTGAACCTCAGGAATACTTATCATCTGATATGCATAAAAGAAGGCCATGAGGCCAAAACAGCCTTTAAGACACTTTTGGGACACTTTAAGTATTTAGTTATGCCCTTCGGACTCACTAATGCCAGCTGTTTTTCAATCACTGATTAATGATGTGTTGCGTGATTCTCTCCATAGATTTGTGTTTGTGTACCTGGACGATATTTAGATTTTTTTTACAGACCCAGGAGAAGCACCAGGTCTATCTTCGTCGGGTACTTCAGAGAATACTGGAGAACTAATTATTCATAAAGGCAGAGAAGTGTCATTTCCATTCATCGAAGGTCAGTTTTTTGGGTTTCGTTATTGGGAGTGGACAGGTCAAAGCAGACCCAGAAAAGGTCAAGGCAGTGACAAAATGGCCAATTTTAGATAGTAGAAAGAAGCTCCAGAAATTCCTTGGATTTGCAAACTTCTACAGGAGGTTTATCAGAAATGTGTAGATAATCTTACCTCTCCCTCTGTACAGTACATTTGGACTCCTTTGATTTTGTACTTACCTTTTGCCCTGGTTCCAGAAACCTCAAACCTTCCCTGTCCAGTACAATGCTGAGGAACCTACCAGTGAGCCTGAACCAATCTTGTCTCCATCCTGTAGCAGCTGTTTTAAGAACATCATAGAGGAGGCCCAATGTTCATAGGCCAAACCCAGGCCATGGTCCTCCAGGAAGATTGTATGTTCCAAAATCTGCACGCTCAGAAGCTTCAATGAGTCATTTTGTTTGTCACCCTGGAGCAAATCGCATTCTTTTCTTGCTACAACAGCATTTCTGGTGGCTGTCCATGGACAGGGATACCCGCTTGTATGTGCCCGCCTGCAAGACCTATGCATGTACAAGGCCAGTCAAAGTTTGCACAGGGCTCCTACAAACACTCAAGGTCCCTTCAAGACCCTGGTCCCACATAGCACTGGATTTTGTGACTGGATTACCGCATTCTCAAGGTACACTACCATCCTAACCATAGTAGTTCTAAGGCGGCCCATTTAATCACCCTACCTAAACTATGTCTTCAGACTCTATGGAATACCTCTCGACGTAGTTTCAGACCATGGTTCACAGATCACATCCAAAGTTTGGAAAACTTTTTGTCACTTTCTTGGTGCCTCTGTTAGTCTATCCTCAGGTTTCCACCCACAGACCAATGGGCAAATGGAGAGGGCTAACCAGGACCTGGAGTCAGCATTGTTGTGTCACTTCCTCTAATTCCACCTCCTGGAGTACTTACCTGCCTTGGGTGAAATATGCCCACAACTCCCAGGTCTCTTCAGCTACAGGTATTTCACCATTTGAAGCATCTATTGGTTATCAATCACCTCCTTTATTTCCTTAACATGGAGCTTGCAGTTCCTTCAGTCCAACATGGACATTGTCAACAAGTCTGGAAGAAGACCCGAGCTGCCCTCCTAAAGACCTCTGTTTGAACCAAAGCATGGGCTGACAAACATTGTGCACCTGCCCCAGAGTACGAAGGTCAGTCCATTTGGTCATCAGCTAAATCAGCCAAAAATAGTCCCCTTAAGACTGACCTGCAAAAACTTTCCCCTCAGTTTTTGGGGCTGATCACGATCACCAGTCATAAGTTCGATAGCTGTCAGCCTCCAGCTATCTGCTCTCTGTGTTCACCCTACATTCCATGTTTCACAGCTTAAACCTGTTGTTCTAAGCCATATTTGCCCTCCAGCCGATCTGTCAGGAGTTTAGTGCCTCCTCCCTTCTGTGTCCTGTGTTTTTCCCCTTCCTCTTGTTCCTGTTTGACTGTGTCTATGTGAAGGTGGGCGGAGTTTGTCATTCCTGCAGTCTGCAATTACTCCTGCACACCTTTAACTCATCCGGCTCAATCACCTCTCATCTGTTCCAGTATTTAAGACCAAGGCATTCCTCCACTCATTGCCAGATCGTCCGTTTACCTCATGTGCTACACAGCTAAGCTCAAAAATCCATTTTGTTGTTTTTTACTCATGTTTCTACCTTGTTCCTCTCTACAGACCATCAAGACCCAGCTCCAGCTCCAGCCTGATCCCGTCTCCAGTCCACCATACCATATACCATCGCCTCTTCATCCTCTTCCTCCCCTTCATCCTCTTCAGCCTCTTCAGCTCCCTCCTGCCCAATTTCCCCAGTTCTTACCTGCTCCTGGACAGGTGCATTTATGACACGAGGTCATAGGCACCTGACAATAGCATTTGAGCAGATCCAACTTAGTCACAAAAGCCTCTGAGTGTGAGAGAGCCAAGTGAACAGCCTCCGCCTACTTATAGGCTTGGTTCGCCAGCCACGCCAATCAGAGTAAGACTGATGCATTATTACTTACAATAATTATTATTTACTTGGAGAGACTCACAGAAACAGAGCATTAGAGATGATTTATTGAGCATGATAAAATATACATTTGGCACTTAGGCCTCGGTGGAAAGACATGTGCATGGAGATACGTGGAGTATGTCTTCCCCCCCCAAAAATGAGAGTATAGGCCCAACAGACGGGCAGGGTCTGCAGTTACCTGAAGCAAGTAGTGAGGAGATGCAGTAATGCAGAGCATGGAGTTTCTTATTTTAACAGGCTGAGGCAGCAATACCTGGGAAATGAGGAGCAGCAGCAGGAGAAAGTGACAGGCATGCAAGGGATTAACAAATGAACAGGTGTATAAACTACTACCAGTTATATATTCAGAGATACTCACAAAGACATGAAGCGTGTGAGCAGATAGGATGGAAGAGAGATGGCACAGGTAGAAGTGCAGCAATGCAGGGCAGGATGGGGAAGCTGAGCAAGCAATGCCTGAAATATGAGGGGCGGCAGGAGAATGAGTATAGAAAGCAAAGGATATACATGGGCCACCACCACAAAACGTCATCAGGATGCGCAAAACGTCATCAGGATGCGCCGAACAACGGTTGCTCTGATCGGAGCTCCGAGCCGACTCGCTCTTTTTATTTTATTTTTACTTACTTTTTTCACCTTTTGCACTTGCACTGCACTTCCTCGC
>JAVQKC010115818.1:0-13561 GCA_036025475.1 Philypnodon macrostomus
GTAGTCACCTGAAATGGTGATCACTTCACAGGTGAGCCCTGTCAGGGTTAATAAGTGGGATTTCTTGCCTTTTCATGAAAATAAAGAAAACTCATTGAATGAATGAGGTGTGTCCAAACCTTTGGTGTGTACTGTATAAAGAAAAGCAAATTGGGGAAATTACTGTTATTTTGTGATTGTTTAGTCTTAACCACTTGTATGGACTTTTCACAATAACCTTACATACGTTCAAATTGCTTTTAAAATATGTCACTTAGTTATTACATGCTCAAATATACTATTAAAAAGGAATATTAATAGTGGCATCATGTAACTGTATAAAAACACTGGTCACACCTGGACACAGTGGAACTCCCTGAGCTTTGCACGAGTCTATAAACTTAATTGGAAAATGAACTTGCTGCCCTAATGTTGTTTTGCCATTAAAATATACTATACTTACATAGCCCTGGAAAAATCTCATTTGTATTTTTGATCTCCCTTTAAGGCCTGACCTGCAAAAGCTTCATCTTATATTGTGGCTTTAAAGGGTGCTTGATGCTTAAGTTTAGACCACATTGATGAATGATATATGAAGTCTATTGTCACACTGTGGAGCTCATAAAGAGGCAGCTGCTAATGTGGCTGTGCCATGGGGTTGGCGGTGAGTGTTGAGTGTGAATGCATGTGGTAAAAGACCTTCGCTGCTCTTGTTCTTGTGGTACTTGTCCTCACCTTATCCTTGTGACCTTGTCATCACAGGCCGCACCCACACCGCACCGCTAACCAGGGGTCACCAGCAGGGCACCGGGCCAAAATGGATGTGTTCAGAGTAAGGAGAGAGCATTTTCATGTGAGTGGGTGCATACCAAGACTCTTGTGTAGTCTTCCTGATATTGCCTTCAGCTAAATACAGGCACGATACAGTAAATCAACATTCCTTCTTGACTGAGACATGTCTGTGTGCCGTGTCTCCTGTCGTCTGTTGGTGAGCCAAGCCTTAAACCTAACCCTCACTGTCTCCACTCTTGACTCGGGGATAAATGACGCCTGGCTGGATGCTCCGCCGCCTGTCCGTCTTATGCCCCTGTTTATCCATGTGTCTTTGCTCTGGCTCGAACCTCCGCTGTAGGCCACTAGGGCGGAGTGCACTGTGCTGCCCCATGTCACCCACCCAATCTCTGCTTTCACTAGATGGCTTAGCGCCTCACCCTGCGCCTGGTTTATGAGCAGGCAGCTGGGCTAATCTAGCTCTCGTCTTTCTCCTTGGCTGTTGTCTCATCAGTTCTTTTATCTCCTCAAGTTCTGTCTTTATAGTTTTTACCTTACAAACACTGTACACTGCAGGTAATACAAACTTTAAACAGCAAATTATTTTAACTAACTTTAACTAATTATAATAACTAAATGTGAATCTTAAACTGAGCCCAAGGCCTTATGCCAAAATATGTCTGTGTAAAACAATATAGGGATTGAAGTATTGGTTTGGTGCTAATGTTTAATATGTAATAAAGTTACATTAAGGATAAGGGTCTTCAGGTAAGAGAGCTCTTTGCCCATCACATTAACCTCCATTCCTCATCCTCACCTTACTCCCTGTGTCCTCTCCAACTCCTTGTGCTGCCCCTGTCCTCTTCAGGCGTCCAGCTAAACTTAGACGTGACAACAGTTGCAGGGTGACACCGAGGGCTAAATCAGAGCAGAACAATAGCCTGTGCCACTCCATCCTCCCCTTTAATAGACTGCCATTGTTCTCTCTCTTGCTGTTGCTCTTTCGGGGAGTTTGTTAGCTATGCTAATGAAGGTTGGGCTTGTGTGGATTTAGCGAGTGGGGATTTGATGCTCTTTAACTGGGCACTTTTAGAAAGAGAAGGCGATCATAAGTGTGGCCAGTCGGCTACTTACCAACAGTCAAATGTCAGAGGCGTGTGGATGGGAAACAGCAGCAGTACATAAGAGATCATTTACAGCTCTCTGCTTCTATTTGATATCTGTACATCCACAGAACAGTCAGCAAAATGCACAGAAGGAGGTCTTATAGAAGAATATGTATCAGTGATGCACACTGTACTGCATGTGTCAGCATGTCAGAGTCCTTGTGAAAAAACAGTTGAGTAAGACAAGATGCGGAGACTACAGTAAGTATAGTGCAGTCATCCAATCAGTCAGTAAGTCTGGAAATAGCCTGGCCATGGCTCCTTTGAGCTTTCGTCTGAAAGGAATTCTCTTTCTCCTTGGTGTATTAATAGTGCCTGTGCATTGTTTCCTACTGCACCACTGCTGCAATCAAAGGAAGCTGGCCTGCCAAGTATACACATATTTTCCTTTGTACCTATGTTTAGCCTCATGCTAAAGTCAGTCGCGAGTGTCACTGAATAGATGAGAAGGCATGCTTGTATGTTTATTTATATGTGTAATCCTATACATACAGTGATTCAGGCTTTAATTGTTATGTGTGTAAGCCATTTGCAAGCAATGTGAGAGGTCACTATTTCGACAGGTTGTTGGCAGGAAACTATGGTGTTTATTTAAATGTATGTCGATTTATGGTGATGATGAGTTTACCGTAGAGCTGCTGGACATTAGGGCCACTTACTGTAAATATTGTTGAGCCAATGTAAAAGTTTAATTCTTTTTTGCCATTAACAGAGTTCTACCTTAGGTTTAGTCATTTGATTGGCCACAATGAGTTACTGCAACTTTAACATGTGTCTTTTTCTTTAGAAATACATTTGGAGAAATCCAAATTTGACGCCATATTTCATAAAACAATTAGCTCTATTTGAAGAAAATGCTGTTTCCAGTACCTTACACTTAATTAATAGCTCACCCTTTGCTGATGCTCTTGTCCATGTACCACAGATGTGTTAAAATGACACAAAAAGTGAAAGTACGGTAGCCAAGTGGTGGCATCGAGGCACCGTGGGTCACTTGGAGTCTGTCAGTGACTCACCAAGGGCACAATGGAATTAGTGAGATTCTCTACAGTGTGACAGCTTGCTCTGGCTAAATGGTGTAATAATCTGCCCCTCCTCTCACAAACACACATACACACGCGTTCATTCCCTTCCTATTTGGCCCTCCCCACACCAACTGGCACAGATAACATTGTCTTAAGCTATAAAAAAGATGTTTTTCCCCTCTCTCCATTGCGGTAATTATTGAATTAATGCAGATGGAGAGAGACATCTGCATGTTAAAGTGTTGGCCTGTCTCTTATGCACAGCAGATGTTCCCCTGTCATTTACTCAAATTACGCTGCTTAGATACACGCAGGCACAGCAGCAGAGCACGAGCACACAAAGTTACTGGCCAAGGCGACATTGTCTTACAGCCCTCAGTGTCAGCTACTAAATTCTACATCTGTCCTTCAAGTCAAACGCACATTGTGACCGGTCCTAATGATTGTGAATAGACTGTATTGGGTAATTTGTTTTAAGCACAAATGACAATCAAGACAGCATTAAATAAATGCACAGGCAGGACGTTTCAATCTCAAACTTGGGTGGTAGTAGCTCAGGTAGTTGAGCAGGATGTGCACTAATCATAAGTTGGTGATTTGATTGTCACGTCAACCAGTTCATACTGTTGTTGTGTCCTTGGGAAAGACATCTTACCCATCTTTACCCATTGTAAAGTTGGTCGGAGAGTTGGTCGCAGGCACGGTGTGGAGTCTGTCCCTGTGCTTACAGAGGTAGTTTACCATCATTGTGGAGTGAATGAATGACTCACTTGCAAAGCACTTAGAGAAAGCATTGAAGCCTTGGAAAGTACAATATAAATCAAATTTATTACTAAATGTATTAAAATACTTATGTGTTTTTAGACTGGCTTCCCCTGCCGATGTTCCAGCAAAAATGAAGCTGAAGATACAACGTCCCCTTAAAGATTATCTGCGGATGATTTAAGGTAAGACCTGCTGTATAGAAAACTGTGTGTGTAACTGGATTGCATTATGAAAGATAACCAGGGGACCTTCTCCTTGGGATTATAATCCAGGTTGGCTTCATCTCCCTGGATTATGTTGATAAAAACATTCTTGTATTATATTTGCGGTACTTATTGTATTAATGTTCCCAGGCCGTTCCCAGAAAAAGCTTCGCCCCATATCTGCTATGAAGTAATCTTCTTCCACTCACTTGAGCTTTTAAAATGTTTTGGGTCACGGATGTCATTGCAGTGTTTACCTTACCTTCAGTACATGTATGTTATATTTTACAGTGCACAATAGTCCAAGACTGTCCAAGACATTTACCTATATTTAGCAGTAGTAACTCAATGCATTTACTCCAGAGACACAAACTGAACATCAGAATAGAAAGTATATCATAAGCTGTGTATCTACTGAGATTTTCACACACATAACACTACAATATCTAATGTTTGCAGGCAATGGCCCAAAAATAGAGAAAATATCAAGTGAGCGACACTTCTGTGGGCGAAAATGCTTTGTTGATGTCAGGCTGACCAGACTGGTTTCAGATGATGGATAAAGGGATAGGTATATTTTACCTATACATAGACATATTGTTTCCCATAAAGTGGCAAGTGAGTGTATAGAATCATCAGACTGGACGTGACATGATAAAGTAGATTAAGTATTTATTATTTGCTTAATATGTTTGGTGATGAGGAGGAAAGAAGATCAAGCTAAACTGTGGCTCAAGTACAACTTAAGCTAAATGAATAAGCATATCTGTTAAAACAATCAAAATAAGACACAATTCACTGGCTCCTTTCAACACATTTATTGAGTTCTGGGAGTTTAAGTGTAATCTATAGCATGATTTGAATTGCAATTATGCTAACGGTTGAAGAATCACATTGCTTGTTCATCATCTTGCATATTGAGAGCAGTTTTTTAACAGGGTAGTCAGCGTGTTTTATTTTTCTTGGAAGCATTGCCTGACTCCAGCTCTCACACATATCACACACAAACCCTACACAATCCCATGGACTCACTTTCTTCTGTTCTCCGACCAAAAGCCTCACAGCCAACACATGCTTTCTCGCTATCACTGCCAGTTATCACTCTCTGATAAGACTTTACTTTCTGACCCACATGTTAAGAAGTTCAATTTATCTGATGCACCACGAGAGCGGGATGGGGAGCAAGTGAGCAATGGAAATACCCACAGGCTTGTGAGATGAAGTGCAATACGCTGGGAGTTAGGGCTGCTTGATTTTAGAAAAACACGAGATATGGAATAACTATGGTAAATATAGTAATATTAAGATGATAGTAATATTTGGATGCCTGCAATAATGTTAAGGCTTTATTAATCATTGATGTCATAAAAGTTTTACATGAATGATGATATATTCAGTTTTAATTTATGAAGAGATATATTGTTGGGGTCTCACTGGTGAAAACTAGGACTATAGCAGAACTAAACCAAGACTAAACCACGTCTAAGCAGGGCTAAATTGTGATGAATAAATAGATTATTATTTGGGCATGGCATTTTCAGTTATTGTGATACATTTAGTTTGGCAATACATATCTATTGTATGTACCAATACAATAAAGATCCTTTTGAAACATATTGTGCAGCCCTTCTGGGAGTTTTTCCCCGTTTTGGTTGGGTGTGGTGTTGTTTCAGAAGCGGTGTTATCGCAGTAAGGAGCTCAGCGTCTAAAGAGGCTTTGGTTCAGGGCAAAGATGGGCCATATTACAACGAGGCCAAAAGCCTGCTTGATTAATGGGCCAGGATAATCACCTCATCAAATCACTCTCACTTATTAAATCTTGTTTAATATCGTAATGAGGGCCCTTCTGAGCTGCTTTGGTAAATTCCCATCTCTCCTGGGCCTCTCCACGGCTGCGGCTTCTCCTCTTGTGCTTTTCACAGTTCCCCATTGAATCCTTGCACTTCATACATTTGTGGTGATATCTTCCATTTTGTTTCTGCCTTTCAGAATACAAAACATAGATATAATTTGTGACTATGGAGTTATTATACTCACAGCTTCAGTTTTCCCATTTGTTGTGAATGGATGTATTATCGTAAATCAGTGTATGCATGAGTGAGGGGCCTTCTGAAGAGTAATACCACTTTCTTGTTTTGGTACACTGGAGTTTATGAGACACTTGAGGTGAGCTAATATCTCTGCTGTCTCCCACAATGTGATTTGTGATGCCTATCTCTGTCCTATCACAACATACCCAGAACCTCAGAGACTCGGGAGGCTCCTGTAGGTTATGGCTTTTATCTCCTTCGGTTAACCTCCTGTGGGGTTTGTAAATGGCAACAAACGTGTATTAATAAAACAGCAAAAATTCAAACAGACCTTTTTACTGTGACTAACTTTTAATTTTACTTAGGCTTGTGTATTTTAAAATCTGTGCATAACATTATGAGCCGGGCTGCATTGGTCATCTCTGTATCTGATATAGAAGCAAGAAAAGCCAGAAACACAGGCGGAAGCTCAACATCATAA
Source organism: Philypnodon macrostomus (assembly GCA_036025475.1). Lineage (NCBI taxonomy): Eukaryota > Metazoa > Chordata > Actinopteri > Gobiiformes > Eleotridae > Philypnodon > Philypnodon macrostomus. The sequence continues at coordinate 6,421 of JAVQKC010115818.1, forward strand.
GTAGCAATGTTATTGATCCTTGGATTATCATGTGATCAGCCCATGTGTCTAAAATGTTTAGGGAAAGTGCTTATTTCCTCCTCTGTTCTATTGTCTTTCACTAACTGTCCCTTTCAACTGTCATCCCAAAGATGGATCCAATGCTTTCTTGTCTCTGAGGGCAAATCTGGCAACAACTGGCTGAAGGTGACCAGCCCGGGCTTGAGAGTGTGGTTAGAACTCCATCTCCCCCCCATGTGTACCTCTCATTTTTTTCCCTTTATTGTTGGGGAGCAGCTGTTGTGTACCTGGACCACATGAGCGGCGCCTGTGCCTTGGATCTTGGCAGGCGAGCTCCGTTAGGCTTTGAATACCAGAGTGAATCAATTCTTAAAGATGACTGTCTGCAATGGGGGTGTCACATGGACCAGCCCAGAGTGCGGGGCTTAGGGGGGCTCTGAAGCTGGAATGCTCTTTGATGGAAGAGGCAGAAGTATGAGAAGGGAGGGGAGCAAAGGAAAATATGGGGGCTAGATGGTCCTATTGTTATGCCAAGGAATGCCCTTGACGGACATAGGAGAATATTGTTTTCTGCCCGTGAACTCCGCTGGACAAGGTTACTTTGAGTACATGACTAAGCGGCGAGAGTGATCTTAGCATCTCCTCATAAATGCCACCAAACGAACCGCTTCCTTGTTTTCTCGTGTTAACTACGTGATGAAAGTCGCTCTAAGACACGGCATGTGTGAGTGGCTTAGTGGTGACTCGATGTTTGAACGTGTAAAGGTTGGACAATTATTGTGGTGATGCTATAGCCCCTCTGTCATAATACCCATGGAAGCAAAGACAGAGATTGACAACAGCTGAGCGTAGACATTGTTGGCCCGACCTGGCTTACAGGCCTAACCTGCCTCGTGTCCACGGAGGTAACCCGAGAAAGTGAAGATCAGAGAGCGGAACAAGAAAAAGATTGGCACAAAAGATAACCTCCACTCATTCCCACTTTTGTCTTTTCTTGAACCATCAACCCTTCAGAAAACAATACCCTGCGGTCCACCCCTCCCTATGGCTCCTACCTTGAAAAAGCCTGGTTTATTAATAGTTCAGAGCTGGGTGCTTGGGGCTAGACTAGACACTAGAAGGTTAAGGATGAAGGGAGCGAGCAATCTTCTAGCTATAGCAGTCATAGCAGCAGAAGTGATGGCATATTAGAAAAACAAGCAATGTGTGATAACCGTGTTGAAGCCATAAAAATATTGTAACATTGTAACATTATCAATAATAAACCGCAAATAAATCCATGTTAAACCAGGCCTCAACAAAGGCTAAACAATTACTAATCAGGACTCACAAGGACTAGATCATGGCTAAGTCTGGACTAAACAAGAACTCAATCAAGACTAGATATGGCCTTTTTTTCTTTTCAGGCTTTTAAGCAGTACATTTCTGTTTTTTCTGTCAGATTAAGATGATTAGAACATTATTACGTTCTATTCATATGGCTGTTGTCATTACATTTGCAGTATATTGTGGGGCCCTAACTGATGGTTGAGGTGTCTTTTTAGAGTTGGATCCTCGTGCTTCATATCCATTTCATGACAAATAAATACCACGGCTCTGGCCAGAAACAATGGTTTGGCTTGTGGGGAGGAGGTGGAGGTGGTGGTGGGACCATAAGACTGGCTTTTTGCCCTTGCAGCTGTCCCGGTTGTCACTCCTTGTCTTAAGGCGCTGCAGCCCAGTGGATCATGTGGGATGTGTAATGGTGCAAATGTGTGTGTTTATGTGTACGTGCATGGCCAAGCCCCTAGAGATACACTGTGAGGTAATTCTTGGTACTCAGTAGTGTCTGAAAAAACAGGCCCAGACACAAAAGGCTTGGCTGAACAGTGTTAAGACCCCTTCGGTATGGAGCAGACCCCAGGCATGAGGTCATCTGCCTTGGTTTAGCAGCCTTTGTCCCGTGCTGTGATTGACGGGAGGGGTGGTTATCAAAGACAATTGTGGGATCGGTCGCACCCATGGATGTCACTCAAGATCGCCCAAGACTTGGACAAAAATGTTGAAACAGAATTACTGAGCTGTTACATTCTCTCTGCTTAAAAACTCTCAGATTAAGTGCATGCCCTTTTAAGGCACTCTTTCCACCTACTGGCCACTCTCCACCTATCTACATAGAACGGTTGTTTTGAGTTCCTGAGAAGATCGGTGCCTCAGCATGCAGAATTATTCAAACATGCATAAATGAAACAGAACTTCAAGTATGTTTTAGATAGATATATAAACAACATTATACTATGGTGGAGCGCTTACAAATGTCAAGTTAGCATAACAGGGCCCCTTTAGGTTATTTAAACAGCAATGTACCATGATGTCTGCTCTGTAATAGCATTGCACTTTTGCCCTTTGATCATCACCTTAATAAGAAACCTAGCATCTGTGAATCTTTTAATCTGCATTGATAACAGCTGATAAGGTTTAACACACTGCTAATATTCAGCCAATAAGCCAGTGAGCGTGCTGCAAAGAAGTAACAGGAAATCTCTGTCACTCTGTAGCCCTTATGTCTCAGAGATTAGCCTTTGCTCAAACACCTCCTGTTCATCTAAGTAATTAAAACATTCGAATTATGGAATTATAAACTGCTTTTCGTTTAATCCGGCACTCCATGCACCCAGGAATTTGCCAAATGGGTCAGTAGGAAATATACAGTATAATGGGACTCTGTGATTTCTGATTCAGGGATCTGCAAGAGGCAAAGGATGCCAATAACGGCTATATAAAGAGTTAGTGTGTGTGTTTGAGTGAGAGGGATAGAGAGCCCAGACCAGCTTTGCCCTGAGTGCCATCTGTCTTGGACCCACTAGACCCAGTTTAGACCAGAAGAAGCCAAACCAGTTCAGTTCAGTTGCTAATGCACTGCTATGTGGAGACGCATTCATGTGTGTGTAGTAGGTTAACAGGGTCATAGGCACACAATGTACTCGACTGTGTGTGTACATTCAAAACTGAAAGTGAGAGATGGACTTGGCCTGGTGTTGAAGGAAAACTTTGATTTGTATGTAACAATATACATTAATTTACCTCGCTTCGCCACACTTGCCATATACTGATTATATACGTACTATCTATGTATGAAATGTGTTTTGTTGGTGTGAGGTAGGCTATCTGAGCATTGTCTTGTACAGAGTGGTCCCATTATTATGTCAGTGTAGTCTTCTCTCATAAGAATATTGAATTATGACTGTAGGGGTTGGCGATATGGTAAAAATATCATATCACAAAGACAATATCACAATTTAGATTTTATCACAATTTTGTATTTTTTGTCTTACACTGAAGACGACTGCTTGATAAAACCTACAAATTGAATGTACATCCAATCCAATGCTCATCATAACATTTAATGCAATTTATTTAACTTTTTTATCAACATGAACACTTTTTACTACAGTAAAAATGAGATCGTCATTGCTTCATATCATGATTAGTGGGGTTTTTTATCGCCATATCTCCCATATAACTGTATTTATTTCAAAGGTGGGTGTAATTTATTACGACGACCACCTCAGAAGATCTTTCAACAGGTGTTTGCCTCTGGGGCCTGAGTGCATCTTAAAGTTTCACGACCAGTGGGTCAAAGGGCAGACTTTAGATAGATGCCTATTTTATCACATTCCTTCTGTACTTTATTTCCTCACCGCAGGAAATTAAGTCCTTGAATGCATTGGGTTGCATGATGCTTTGCTATAGGTTTTATGCTAAATGCTTATCTTGACAAAATCTGATCCATATATCCAGGCTTGGGACTGGCACAAGGAGTACACTGGCTGAATGAAACTTCTGAACACAGTAGTTTTTCTCAGTGCATGATATATAACTGCCCTTTTGACTTATTTCAAGTTACATGGATGCTGTTCCAAAGATCACCGTACTTTTACTTATTCCTGTCAAGTCTCATGGCTTGATTTTGAGATTTTGAGTTGTGCTTTTACACAATGGCAGTTGACAAAGATCCTCATGACATTGGATGAGTCAAAATGAAGATGTGTTATGGCATCCCTATTCTTGCCTATACTCCTTTCTTCACGATAGAGTGGACAGAAGTTATGTTTCCCATGTACAGTACTCCTCTTTGCATGTGCTGGTGTGTGTTCATTATTCTGTTTATGCCAGTCACAAATAAGGGGTCCAAGTTGACACAGTCACAGAGGGGCCCGGCCGCTCCAACAACAGAGGCTTTGTCACTGGTCTTCTCTTGGCTTGTTACGCGTTTCCTTCTCTCGCTCTTTTTCCTTTTTTTTACTGGAGCCCATTTTCTTGTCTGAAGTCTTAATTTGGGGCAATTGGCCAGTGGGCAGCGGGCAAGCGGGATGTGGAGGAGGGTGGAGGGGAGAGAGAGGGTGCAGAGCTGGGTAATGGCTGCAGACGGACACCTCTTTGTTCTTCAGTTCCCAGGCTGCTCTCTTGAGTCTACAAGGCTCCAGTTGCATCGCGGCTTGATCCAAAGAAGGAGAGCAAAAGAGGTGAGAAGGAAAGGATGCCACATTGGTCTGTCCAAGTAGGATATCCTGAATTTACAAAACAAGAGATGAAGAACAAAAAGCTATTTATTAATTAAGTTGAGGGTAAAAAGTGTTAATTTAGAGATACACATACTGACCACTAGATGTCCCCACATCTGGTGCTAATCCACAGTTAATCTAGCACTTTGACCATGCTTTTTTTCATGATGACACCAGCTACATTACTCTGAAACACCAAAAATGTATTGTTTAATTATTGACATCACACATTTAACAGTCTATTACAATATTACACATACAATGAACTCAGTGTGGATTAAAATACATTTTGAAGAAATCAGAAATCCTGATATGGTCATTAAATTTGGGCATATGTCACTTTTAATGTCTTTTAATGACTTAAAATGTGTACCAGTCCTTTAATGAAGTTAAGGCATTTCTGGAAGTAGAAAATCTTATATCTTACAAAGGTTCACTAAAATAGATTTTGGTGTTAATGCTTTAAACCCACAGTTATGTTGTAAGAGTAGGTGTCTAAATGAAATGAACAGCTCATTTTGGCTGCTTGTAGGAGGACAGCGCAGGAAGGAAATAGAAACAAAGTCCTTGTGTTTGTTCGTCACTCAGAGCTTTCCCAAATTAAGGTGTTATATCACATATTTAAAGAAAAAAAAAAGCTGTAGCATTAGACTCCACTTTAATAGGTGTTATATACATACCCAGATAGGGCACAGCAACAATATGTCTCAAAACGGTTGGGACAGTGCAACACAAGGTTGGAAACACTGCAAAAATATAAACCACCACTTCTATCATTTCTGTGACCTCAGTTCAAAATAATGCAAGATAAAGCTGTATCCTGTAAAGAAGCATCTGTAAGAACTTGACCCAGAGCCTGTTGACTTTGTGTCTTTCACATTTCCAGTGCAGTTATCTTTTTCCCCAGAAAGCAAACGTTGTCTTGATCTATGCAGTAATTTCCCAGAACAGAATATTGTAATTTTTTAATGTGTTTATATATATATTGCACACTGTTCCAATATATTCAGAATTAGGTTGTAGTTGAATCCCACTGTCTTACACAAACATCAAATGGAAAAAAAAGTTCTTGAAGCTGGTTTTTGCGATAACAAGTGACCACAAGTGACGGGAGGAGGGGCCCCTGCTCAGAGCGAGGGACCTTGGGGACCGTGTCAATGGTTTCTGTGCCGGAGCAGGGACAAACATTGGGCAAACATTGGGAAAGTCTGGCAGCAGCCTTTGAGATAGTGGGCCGTTGATCTAAGACTGAGGAGCTAAAGTCCACAATCTGCTGCGTGTGTGTGTGTGCCATACTGCAGCCAAGGTCTCTGCGACACACAGAACAAACATGGATACCTGAAGACAATGACCTTTGAACCCACATTTGGAGGAAAACAGGAAGTGGTGAAAGTGACTCCAATGACTTCCTCCCTGTAGGCCAAGAATAAATCAGGTAGAAAGAGTGTACGTACATAAAAACATACTTGCACGTCGTGAGCACAGATGTGGGGTGTGCTGGAGGAAGAGGAGAGTGAGTCTTCAGATGTAGCGACAGATGGTATTTGATTACAGAGCAGCCGGTCCGTGTTGTACAAAGATGCTGTCTCAGCCCAAACCCAAGGAGCTGTAGCCTCCGGTGAAGGCGAGTGAACAGGGGGGAGAGAGAGGGAGGAGAGGGGAAAGCAACACGGGAGTTTAAAAAAATGAAAAGACAATATAAAAGCAAAGCATGCAAGAACAAGGAACACAAAAGAAACAACTAAAAAATGAGCATCAAAGTGAAAAAAGAGGATTGAAAAGCAAGTCAGGCAGGCGGGAACAAAAGGAACAGAGCACCGGGCAGGCACTGTGGAAAGTACAACAGAGGTCACGATAAGAAACGGTGAGATGACGCACAGAGAACACAGGAGGCCTTTTTCAAATACAGCGTTTTTCTTAAAAGACTCCCAAAGTTGCCGACAAAAAGGGATGATACCGTATGTTAGGATGCCCGGGGAATACGAGGAACACTTCTAACATCTATGCCGTTGGAAATTTCAGCAATTTTCAGCAAAGTTAGACTTGTATGTTCTTAAATGATAACCGCAGGCACCGCAATGTATCAACATTACAACCAGCATGTCAAAAACATGTATGTACAGTATATCAGTATTTCAACTTATGTGATCGCTTTGAAAATAAAAATACAATCAAATATCATGTTCTAATACTGTATTAAACGCTGTGCGTATTTAATATAGGAGTGAGTAATGAAAACACTTCCCCAACAAAGACGTTTTAAGGAGGCACTATACCGTAAAATAAAGTATATAAATATAGTTTTGCCCTATCTTATTGTATACTACCTATACTTACTAATCAGCCTAATAGTTGATTCACCTAAAAAAGCACTGATTGACACATAGAGCTATTCCCTTCATTTTGGCCTAAAAAGTGAACCAAAGACCAAATACATTTAGATAAACGGCAATATTAAAGTGTGACTCTTTTACATCAACTAACTAGGCCTGTGCTGTCGTCCCCGACAGCAAGGTGTATATCGGCGAAAACGGCCCCGTACGTCTGCCCCGTACGTCTGCCCATACGTGCTACAACTGTTACCAATGGGACCTTAA
>JAVQKC010115819.1:0-12664 GCA_036025475.1 Philypnodon macrostomus
GTATTGTTTGTACACTTTAGGGAGGTTAAATCTGAGACCACCACCTCTGTTCTTGTCTTTGACAACCTTCACCGTCGTCATAGTAAAGGTATGTTTGTTTTATTGTGCCTGCCTTAGGACAACAGATTAAATTTAGCCACTGTAGCTAATTCTGGCATATTTACTGTGATGCTTTTTGCACATATGTTGAATAATATGCACTGTCCTAAATAAATAAATAAATAAATAAAAAAAAAATTAAACAATATTATGTTTACTACATGTGCATTACCACACTGTTACTTTATTATTAGTGTGCTGTAAAGTCAGAATGTTTTTTACAGTTAAAGTACTGTGATATTTCACTGATAACCTGTATGCTATCATTTCTCAGCATTTCTCAAACATGATCAGCTTCATATAAACTTGTTTTACAGTTGGGTATAGAGAGCAGAAGACCTTTAGAGAAGTTGTGTTTATTTCAGTCAGTCTGCTGTGGGCTGTGGCTCAGAGCTGTTACTGTCTGTGGACATAAGGCTTTGTACATATTCATTTATATATTCATGTTGATACATGCACATATTTACAGACACACATAATGTGAACATTTCACTGTAATTATATATATCAAACAAGTGTAGATTGTTTAACAGATTAATCTAAATAATTAGTTATCTGTATATTTCTGAAGACATTTGTAAATACACAGCTAAAATATAGCATACAGGATGCTGTCTCTTTACATCCAGTTTATGAATGGCTTATAGATTCACACTGATTGTATAATGGATACGGAATGGGCGTCGCAGGACCTTCCACGGAAAAAGAAACCATTGATGTCAATGTGCGCATTCACACTAGCTGTGGTGTTGTATATGTCTGGATCCGGTGCTCCAGACCAAATAGGGAAGAAGGAGATGCACACAGCCTGTAGCTTCTAGTGCTAGAACCTGTGGTAACTAGTAGAGGCTTGTTGGTGACCTAAAACCCGCCTATACACAGCAATCCTGCCACACCATTGGTCCACACCCTAGAGGTTATAAAGGTAAACAAATCTGTATCAGTCTCATAGATTTTGAACTTACAAATAATGTAAGAGTTCAACTTTCAGCATGAAGTAAGATTTCTGCCTCTCCTCAAATTAATATTTTTCTTAAAATCACATTTAGCCTGTTGACGCTAATTAGCGACATACACATTTTAATTTGTCTATGGCCAAGTTGGTATTCAACTAATTCCACTTGATGCATACATCCCAGGGAATGTATTTTCTCACTTTAAACTTTACACAGTTGCTGTCATCAGGATGGAGAATGTCTGCAGTGAATCACAACTGTAACAGAAGCCCTTGTTTTGGGACATGGAAAAATCTACAAACAAATTTCTCATTAAGATCCATATAATCTGATGTAGAAGTTCTGCTTTAGCCACACTCTTATTCTGAATATTTTCAGGAACTAGAAGGTGTAACCTTTCAGATGATGTCTCACACAAGCATTTAGGCCTATAGTAGTTTTCCTGTTACTGGTGTTACAATTTCTCTGTGGGAAAACACATTCTATGAGATTTTCATTAGATGACTGTAATTTTCTAAATTAAATTTTGTAATAAAGTGGTACTACATTATATTCAACAATCTCAATTTAATTTAGGATCTGCATGACTGCAAACACATACACATTTATTATTATTATATATTATGGGAAATTAATTCAGGCAAATTAAAGGGTTCCCAAAGCATACAAAATCAACCATTATCTTTAATTAAAAATGAATTTTGGATGTTATATTCTACATTTTCTCTGAGCCAAGTTGGACATACATTCATAGGTGTATGATAATTTATGTTCACCAGAGTACCTCTCCACTTCATTAGGACAATAAACTGTGTTATTATGGCAGGTCAAAATTATGTGTTGCAGACTTAAAGAGGTATGAGAACATGTGTGACTATTTCAGAACATATTTAATAGTGTAGATGCCACAATCAGAAGATATATGGATGCTCAAGTATAACAAATCTCTTATTAAAAAAATAAACGTCATTTTACTGAATCTACATTTTAAAAATTAAATATGAATTCTGTAAAATCCATAACTCTCAACAATGTCCAACTATAATCAGAGGGTTGGCAGTTTGAATTCCACAAAAATCTGTGCATACTGCTGTGCTGTAGTGTTCTTGGCCAAGACACTTAACCTACATTCATGCCTATATATGATTGTGGTTGTATGACAGGTGTTAGGTCGATGGCGCAGAATGGCAAACACTGCCTCTTTGGGGCCTGGTGTCTCCAAACCTTGAGCAGCTCATCCCACTGATACCTGATGTTCACAGATATCTAACATGACAGCACTGAGAAGACAGGGCTGTTTGTGCTTCTCATTATGAGCTTCAGGGAGATGAAGATTTTTCAGTCAATTAAAATCAGCGCTCACCAAACAATATGTCTCATATGTTCATTTACGAGCAGTCATTTGTTTGCACAGTGTTTGTACATGAATAAATTCAACTCACAAGGCAGGAGACATGACTCGCTAACTTTCATTGTGATATACAGGCTGCAAAGTAGTCACCTCACAGTAAGAAGCATTATTCATTCACTTCGTACACTGATGGTGATATGTTTGCTTCCCTGGGGCTGTGGCTGCCAGTTTGAGCCTATGGCCCCTCCAACCACCACCAAACACTAATCACATAACCAAATTCATTCATTGGCTATGTGGGTTAAGTGTCTTTCCCAGAGACAGTATGCACTCGGATGGGAACCAGCGACTCTACAGTTCCATAGGTTTGGGGTTGAAGGCCACACCAAAGAAAACTCTTGGACAGCTGCCCAAGAGATGGAACGATGGCTCATCTCTCCGTGTCTTCCACATTTTCTCACATCACCTTTACCCCTCTTCATATGCTGAAGAGACAAGCAACCTAGAGATGCATGTGATGTGATTACCCTCCTAAAGCGGCAGATGCCGCTAGACATTGAACAAAGATAACAGGAAGTGATGTAATGTAAATCCCCGCTAAGCTATTGCTTAGCTAGCCCTGTTACAGCCACATGAGTGGACTTTTTGATTAAATGTCCGTCCTATGTTTAAGGCCGAACATTTGGCCAGTTCTTACCCAAGAGTAAATGCGCAAGCAGCATATGGCACTATTGTGTTTTTGGCTCTCGTCACTTCCGCTCTTCTACCTGTGAGCTGATTGGCATTGCAACCATAGTGCTAGGCCCATCACAGCGATCAGTGCGTAGTGGCCAAAGACTGCAATTTAACATGCTCAATCCCCCAAATCTGGTCAGTCACCACAACAGGAGATGGCGCATACACATCAAAAGAACAGAGATGAGCGATCTGGAAAAAACGGTCTAACACCAGACTTGGCTTCGGTGTGTGGACAGCCTAACACTGATATCTATTAAGTTAGAAAACTTACAAGTAAAAAAAATAATATGTTTAAAAGGCTGTGCTTTGGTGCCTCTATAGTGTACCTACTCTCAGTTCTGGTTCATGGGTTTAGTTCTGGTATAATCCTGCATTATACCTGAATTATTGCTTGTTAAATCCTAATTTAGTTCAGGTTTAGTACTGGTTTAGACCCGGTTTAGTATTGGTTTAGACCTGGTTTAGACCCGGTTTAGTCCCAGTTTAGTCCTGGTGTAGACCCAGTTTAGTCCCGGTTTAGTCCTGGTTAAGTCCTGGTTTAGACCCGGTTTCGTCCTGGTTTAGACACGGTTTTGTCCTGGTCTTGATTTAGGCTTATTTAAATTCAAAAAGTTCTTCTGTTTTCTGAGGTGGTACTTTGTGTGAATACTTTGACAGCCACTGCACTAGGCCCATTCATTCAATTATATGTCTTTGTGTTGTAGTGCCAAAATAGAATAGGCAGACAAATTAAAGTTAACAGTATTTATTTTGCACACACATATTAATCAGACATTCCCATTTACTGCATCAGCTTGTCATAAATATAATTTTGCTTAAGACCTGAAAAAAACACACCACAGGGCGGACAAACCGCAAAACCAGTGTCACTGCAATAGGGTTCAACCAAACACTGCAAAACACTGCAATTGAATTCACTCTGTACCAATTCAACAATCAGGTCTCGTAAAGTTTTGGGGGGAAGTGACCCAAACAAAACAAAAGACAAACAAACATATAGGTTAATGAGTTAGTCCGCCCTTAGAAGTGTTCTTTGAGACAAACAAACGGCGGAATAACAGAAAAGAAACAAACCTAAACTCAACAATAACAAGGACAGCAGGCGACAATGTTAAATGATCACTGTAAAACTAAAAATTAAAAAAAACATTGAAAATGTTTTTGCTAAAAGCTACATCTAAAAACATTTCACCTGTGCTTTGTGAATGCCTCACGCACATTCCTTTTTGATCAGCCCCGATCATCCGGCTGTGTGGTCCTACCATAGAATCAACAATTAAAATCAATACTCCACTACACTTTACAGTTAAAACATCTATGGAAACACCAAACATTAAAAGACTTACTCAAATCATTGACCAAAAAAAATGCACAGCGTGGGCCCAGCAAACAACCTGGCCACAGAAACTGGCACCTCACGGGCAAACAGCCCACTTCCTATTTATATGCATTTGCCTGCGGGGCAGCATTTGCATTGTACCCAACCAACCACAGCAGCAACAGGGACATTAACAACACTTAACTTTATAGTGTATGTTAAAGTCTATTTTTATTTTGTTAGTTAGAAGTATTAAAATTAAAGTCCACATCGCTCGCTATTCTCATGCTTCCTGGTTTGTAAATGCATACGAGGCAGTGTGTGCTTTATGTGTGAGACAGTGCACAGTGTAGATGAGATCTGTTAACTGTTTATCTATTGTTTGAGAGGATTGTGAGATCTGGAGCATCTTGAGACAATTTCAACCCTCCTCTTTGTATTTTCTGTGGCACACATCATTAAGTCAGCGTTAGTGGCAGATCTTCAAACACACGTGATCTTGTGTCTAATGAGAGTTCACTTCAAAGCCCAGTGCCGTGTGTGTCCCATCTGTGAGGCTCCCAGGGGCCTCTCCAGATCACTGCTCACAGCTCAGGCTCCAGCTGTGACAAGGGCCAAAGCCAGGGCCCCACAGACCTGCGCGGGCCAAATACAAGAACAGTAAACAGTGTCTGTACAGTCATAAGGATCACACATACACAAACTCTACATAATACTCTGTTTATTGCATATCACAGGAGCAGAATTTGGTGCCAGGCGCAGCTCTATGAATGAAGTGAGAACACTCTCATTAACTACAAAGGCTGCGTTACTGCTGTGGAGTTCATTTCATGATGAAGAGGACTGTGTGTGGTCAGGAGTCTCCCATATCCTTTATTACCAGACATGACACACTTAGAAGGAAGTCACATTAACAAAGTTTTTGTATGACACGGCCAACAAAACACACACTGCTGAGGCTTCTAAATAGCCCGTGATTGGTCCGTACGCAAAAGCGCAGAGAAATTATTCACTACGAGCAAGGGACCAGACCCACACTTTTGAAAAAAAGGAGGCAGAGCAATTGACCTAGGTCGAAGCTCTAAATAAATGAAGAATGCAGCGTGTGAGACAGGAAGTGGAGAGAGAGAACGAGAGAGAGTGAGCAGAGGTAGAGCGCACACTGACACTCCTCTCTCTGGTTTATGCAGTGGCGGTGGAGTTATGAATTATTAAGTAATTGTCCCGATTATACGAGGCCTGGGTGATGCAGCATGTGTAGACCTTATTGTGCGGCTAATGTTACTTGCTTCAGAGAGATCATTAGATTCCACAGACCTCCTCTCATTCGGACTGCTGTGCATGTGCATGGATAAAATATTAAATGAAATTATATGAAATTAAACATGCAAGGCCACTTCCAACAGGATCAGAATGTTTATGGACAGTACATCTTGTCCATAACTCTATAACTTATTTACTGTAAATAATACATGATGGAAATAAACTACAATGGTGCGTTCACACCCGACGTGACAGACGCAAAATTTTCAAGTCTGTTGCGTCTATTTAGTCGCTTGACATTTTGAAACAACTCGCGTCAAAAGAGGTGAACTGGTCACTTCTTTCAGAGGCGAAATTCGCTTCTTTCGGACCGTATGACAGCTGTCAAAATGCCAGTTTGATGAGCTGTGGTCGGGTGTATATGTGAGGCACGGTGGGGCTATAACATATAGCACCAGTGTTTGTAAAATGACAATCTAGCTTTAAACCTCAGACCCTTTTCGCGTCTATCGCGCCGCAGGATAACTTGTCACGCCACAATGCGCCTTTACATAGACTTAACATTGAAATCAGTCGCTCTTGTTGCGTCTTTCACGTCCGGTGTGAACGCAGCCCAGAGTGGGCATTATGTATGTACCTCCCTGTCTTTATAGTTAAATCCACTGGTCTCTGTAATGTATGTGTACATTTAAAAACTTCATGATTAGTAAATACACATACACATTAATTTATACTCTCTGTTGTACTATGACAATGGGTTCCTCACTGCTCTGGACTAACTTAGTCATAATAAGGGGGTATGATTAGACACATCTGAAGGTGAATCTGAACAACATTTTGCTGTTTAAATAAAGTCCGTTAACAGCAGGAGCAAAAGACCATGGCAAGGGGGACAGAGATGAGGACAATAAAGGGCTCAGACCTGCCAAACTCAATAATTAGGCCCAATCCCATTTATCATTTTTACCCCTATGTCGACCCTTAGCCTTTTCCCTACCCCTAGAGCCAAAGAGAATTGAGACAGCCATACATCTCTTAACAAATGTGTTACTAATATAATATGAAGACTTTGTAGCTTACGCCTGACTCACACTGAATGCAGTACATGTGCAGAGAGGGTTCTGGTCTTCCTCAGGACTGTCTATTGTGGTCTGTGTGCAGTCCGTGTGTGGTCCCTGTGCAGTGCGTGTTCGCTCAAGCATGTGGTTGTGGACCTACACAGGACACAGTTGTTTTTGGAAGTCATAACTACTCACTGTCTATGGTCTTTGCTTTAACCTTGCCCATATCTCTGATCCGAGGGAGAGAGACCATTCGACCAAACACCAACAGAGTTTCACAAAATTTCTCTCGTTTATTTCAGGACCCCACAAGTCTTATATACAGTGTGACAAAACAAGGTACTTTACATATATGGTCTTGAAAAGGATCCACAGTGTGACAGGTCAAAGGTCAGTGAACTAGTAACAAACAGTATAACTTTAACAAAAACAAGCCTGTCTTTGATTTAATTGATTGAATCATTGATGTGATTTCTGTTTTCTGTTTCTATTTTAATGGCCGCCGCTTCTCCAGCGCTCACTGTGCATTGTTGGCTTGCTTGCAGTGAGACACACGGGTACACGTCACAGAGAGAGGATGAAGAAAACGGCTTGCTCACAATGGAAAGTGGACTTTAAATGGGGCTTTTAATCCAGATTGGACTGTAATAGTAGTTGTGTGTTCTACCAAAGGCACATCTAGACCTGTGTCTCGTTTAATTTGAGACAGTCTCTATCGTCAAAAGAAGCAATCGTTAAGAGTCTGTTAAGGGTGTGTTATGAAGAACAAAACTTTTACCAAACATATCTACTTGAAGCAGCGAGTGCACAGGAAATTGCTGAATTATTAACTGCCCAACGTAGATCTTCTCAACATTATGTGCTTGTACTGTAGTGCTGACACGTTTAGATTTACTGTCAAACCCCTGCAAGAGCCAAGAGCTAATTTCTCTGATTTAAAAAAATAAAACAAGCTGTAAATGCAGTAATATGAGGTATGAGGTTTGTACCAGAAAGTATGTTGAAAAGCAAAGAAGATTCTTTTTTTCTTTTTCTAAGACCAGCAAACTAAATTATTTAGGCTATTTGATTACAAAAAAAATATTCTATATTCTACATTCTATATTTAATTTTTAATTTCCAAATTCACTAATGTTTCCATATTTTAGTTTATGTAAATGCTGTTTATTGAAACACAGACTCAATGTTCCAGAGCTTCACTTTTTTGGACCTCTGTGAATTTGAATTGATTGTACCTGTGGGGAAGAATAACAACAATTGTGTGGGAAATTTGTCCTCTGCATTTGACCCATCCCTTAATGCCTCTGGGGAAACCTGCATGGAGCAGTGGGCAGCAACAGTGGGCAGCCACAGTGCAACGCCCGGGGACGCATCTCCAGATCTTGAACCAGGATCTTGGTCAGGACATACCCAGCAAGAGGTGTTACTGCACATGCAATCAACAGATTAGAGACAGTAGAGACTTTTCACTACCTATTTTTGTTGGTTCTGTTATTAAAAAAGCAACCGCATAGGCGCTTTGGATTAATTCCACTGTAGAACACAGCCCATTTGACTACAGCTGGTACAGTATGGTCTACCTGTATACAGCATCACTGACATGACTCACTGGGTTTATAATAATATGTCTGAAGTATTCAACTATTCTGTCAATATACACAGTGTTTATGGCTGTATAATCCAGTGGTGTGGAAGACTCCCGGTTTTTCCATCGCTCTGATTTCCACACTCGGCTCCTGTGCCAGACTTTTCATGCATAACAATGAGCTGTGTGTTCTGAGCAGCCTCTCTTCTCTCATTCACTGATGTGGAGATTCAAATATGTGTAGCTCAGAGGAAGGACTTAGTGAAGGAACTGCATACAAGAATGTGCAGAGCTTATGAGACTAATGTGTGTTAGGAGAAATGGAGAAACGTAATGTATCTGTTAGAGACGCCTGCATATTTTATGGGCTGTATTTGAGGTCTTTTAACTTGAACTGCATAATGATAAGGAAATAATGTGAAATCTCAATGTGAAGATGTAATATTTGAAGGTCACCTTGGGCACAGAGTCAGTTTTGGCAGATCTGGAGTAACTCTATTATTTCCCCTTTTTCACTAGTAACTACTCAGCCCTACTCGGCTTGGCTCTACTTGGTCTTCACACTTTTAAATTAGGTTCTAAGTGAACTAAACTGAAACTACAACAGATTGCCTTCCACAGATTGGCTGTATTGTTGGCATTAGACAAGTCACTGGCTGTGTGTTACAATATCCTGCCCACATTTAGGCTAGGCTGTGAAGTTCTTTTTTGTAATGGAAAACCAACTGAGTAGAGTAAGAGTCAAGTAGAGCCAAGTTAACCTGGCAAAAGCCAGATTATTAATGTGTAGAGCCCTTGTCAAGTTCTATACATTATCGATCTGGGATGGGATGGAGATTGTTTGGTAAGAAGGGAGAGCATTTGGAGGTGAGTGGCTAAAGCATTTTTTGCACTCATGGCAATATAATTGGTTCGCACCTGTGGTAACCAGTTGAAAAAGGGCATCTGGACAAGGTTTTGATTGTTGAAAAAACCAGTAGACGAATCTAACTTACATCAACTGTGAACTGTAAATATGCTTTTTTGCATCCTGTTAAAAATATTTAAAGTTATCTTTTCCTACAAATCTAAGGGTTATCTGGATTATCTATAGCCAATATGTGACTACGAAAGGAGCCCGAGACTAAAGACAGTAGCAACATATCCCAAACATGGTCTAAGTGTATCAAGTGACACATTCTGTAAAATGCTAACACGTGAACCAGCAGCCGAGAGGTACTGGTGTAGTCTGTGGCAGAGAAACCAGTTGAAGCCAGCCCAGTTTCTTCTTGTGTCTGTTAATCTCTGCGGACCTGACATTTGAAAGCCTCCGCCCGTCTCTCCTCACAACTCCCCACCCCGCAGCACTGGTGTGGAAATCCGCCGCTCCCACTCAACAGACTCCGGTTTTCCTTGGCACAAAATCCCTTTAGAAACCTCCTAGGACAATTGTTTTCTCTGTGTTCGGCCTAACCTTGAACAAATAACACTGAGCGGAGCCGGTTTAATTATGCGCCAGGCCGAATTCTGGCCAATGACAAGCAGGTGATTTTTGGAGGTGGGCTGCAGTGCCATGAGCTGCGTGGGACACTGTGGGAATTGGCACAGCTTCATGTGGGAGCGGCCCTGTCCTTTATGGAGTTAGGGCAGATGTAGAGGGCACGTTTGACTTTGGAGATTTAAGATTTGACATTGGTCTATTACCAGCCTCTAAAAATGATACAGTTGCAAGAAAATGTGAACCCTTTGGGATTACCCGGATTTCTGTATAAACTGGTCAGAAAATGTGTACAACAATAGACAAACACAGTCTGCTCACAAATGATGTGTTTTCATGTTTTTATTGAACACATGTAAACATTCATGTGAACCTTTGGATTCAATAACTGGTTGACCCTCCTTTGGCAGCAATAACTTCAACTAAACATTTCCTGTAGTTACAGAGCAGACCTGCACAATTATCAGGAGGAATTTTGGACCGTTCCTCTTTACAAAACTGTTTCAGTGCAGCATTATTCGTGGGATGTCTGGTGTGAATCGCTCTCTTGAGTTCATGCCACAGAATCTCAAATCGGGTTTGAGATTTCTGTAAATCTTTAGCTGAACCGCTAGGATTTTTCTTCACCATTTTGTGCTGTGCTCTTGCAGTCATCTTTACAGGATGACCACGCCTAGGGAGAGTAGCAACAGTGCTGAACTTTCTCCATTTGTGTCTTACAGTGGACACATAAAAATCAAGGCTTTTAGAGATACTTTTGTGACCCTTTCCAGCTTCATGCAAGTCAACAATTCTTGATTGTAGGTCTTCTGAGAGCTCTTTTGTGCTAGGCATGGTTCACATCTGGCAATGCTTCTTAAGAAAAGCAATCTCAAAACTGCTGTGTGTTTTTTTAAAGAGCAGGGCAGCTTTAACCAACTCATCCAATCCAGGTTGGCTGACTCCTGGCTCTAACTTGGCCTGTGCTGTCGTCCCCGACAGCAAGGTGTATAGCGACGAAATGGTCCCATACGTCTGCCACAACTGGCACCAACGGGCAACTTAATCAGACATTGTGTGATTTCTAAGGGTTTTTATATTGTTAACAAGCAATTAAGAGGCCCTACTCCCAAACCATGACAAACATGGGAATTTTTGGATTTGTCAAACTATGTTTGTGAAGAATGATTTTACCAAATTTTGTAAAATTCCCAAAAACTACATCCTTCTTTCAGTCTATAGGGGGTGCTATAGAGGTAACTGCCATCATATTAGTCAGATGTGTTCAGGGCTGGGGGGTAATTAGGTGTTTCATGTTTGAGCCTAATCGAGCAAAGTATGTGCAAGTTAGAGGCTGTCAAATATACATGACTTCCCAATTTCAATCCAAAATGGGGGCGACTTCCTGTTTGTTGTAAAGTGCGGTCATAATATTTTATGTTGGGTACACTTTGGAAAATCACTGTACCAAGTTTCATTGCTTTCTGCCAAAGTAAGTGTTTCCAGAGTTCCATAGGGGTCAAAAACATGGGGGCGCTATATAGGCCTTCTTTATTTGACCTCTGTAATTTGTTTATGTACGTAAATAAAATCTAGACAAAAAGAATCTACTTTACCTTGGATAAGTAATGAAATAAGAAAACTTATGAAGAAATGAGATTTGGCTCTAAAAACATCACTTAGCTCAAAACTCAATACTGACCTTTTAATTTACAAAAGTTTAAGAAATAAAGTAGTACTCGAGCTGCGTAAAGCAAAAACATCATACTACACTAAGTTAATTGACAACTCTAAGGGCAATAGTAGTTGAAGAAATTACAAAAGATTTTCAGCCCGCACACATATTTAGTCATTCAACCAGACCTACCTCAACAGATTAATTTTATATCAAGGAGGTTCAGGATACAAAAGTTGCAGAAATCATTAATAAACTTTCAAATTCCAAATGTAATGACATATATAACATGAATAGCTGTTCTTTAAAGAAATATGGAAATATACTAATCAAACCATTGACACATCTTGTTAATCTCTCCATAAGAAACAGCACATTTCCTCGTGCCTGGAAAAAGGCAGTAGTCATCCAAGTATTCAAAACAAGAAGTCAGGACTCTATGTGTAACTATCACCCCATATCCATTTTACCAGTCTTATCTAAAATAATTGAAAAGGTTGTTGCAGCACAACTGACTATTTAGAAGCCAGACAGCTCCTCCACCCACAGCAGTTTGGGTTTAGACCAGGGTGTTCAACTGAAGTAGCAAACTGCTGTTTAATTGAAAATGTAAAAAAGTCCCCGGACAAGGGCAACGTGGTGGAAGCTGTATTTATCGACCTTAAAAGGCATTCGATACCGTCAATCACAGTTTGCTGATGTAACCCCCATAAATGTGACTATATTATTATTGACATTATTTTATTTTGCTCTCATCACCTTTTGTTTTACAAGTCACGCTATAGCCAATGTAACACAGGGAATATGCTTTTATTTTAGTTTTGGTTGTGCTACCATTAACCGCCAACAGAGGGCGAAAGGTATTGGTTACACAGCACGAGAGCCAAGGTTGCCAGAGAGAAACGTGGCGGGCTTGAGTACATGTCGTGCTCCAGCCGTTTTATGTTGAAAACAATAAGTTACAAGTTATTACTGATAAAATTCCAGCTAAGGTTGGTGAAAAGGGTACGAGTGACCATATTCTTGCAGTTAAACCTATACTGCAGTGATATTCTCCGGTTGGTTTTTTTTGAGAGACCATTTCCACCCGTGGACATCATCCAGCTGTGCCTCCTGCAAGCCTGGATTGGATGGACTGAGCCCCTGGTCTCAACACTGGACC
>JAVQKC010115839.1:0-12316 GCA_036025475.1 Philypnodon macrostomus
AGGATCTGGAAGAATGGATATGCACATTAAACATTATTTACCAGCACTTTGAAATGTAAACACACCAGTCACGGTCACATGCTACTGTGGGTTTGACAGAGGTGGGTTTAGCCAATAAACAACCATAACAATGTTATTATTATATATTGTATTTCAAAATTATTTTGTGTGAATGAATAATGCAAATGCAAAGCATCTTTGAGTGTCCAGAAAAGCACTATAGCACTATGCATTATATTAAAGTACTAAGAGTACAAAGAGTAAAAAAGTACTGCAAAAACGACTTAAGTACTGACTAGTACTGAGTAAAGCATAATGTACAGATGTACTTTTAAATTTTTTCCCAAAAGAAAATGAAATTAGGCACAAGAGAATATCTTCTTCTCTTTGTTGTAGGGCGGAGTCATAATAATATTTAATGTTGGGTACACTGTGGAGAATCACTGTACCAAGGTTCATTGCTCTCTGCCAGGGGTCATACACATGGGGGCGCTATAGAGGCATTCTTTATTTGACCTCTGTAATGTGCTGGATCAATGTGCCAAAATTCTTTGTTTATGTTCAAAAGGATTATTGGCTCAATTAAAGTGTGTCAATGTATTAATTAATTAATTATTATTCATCGTAGAAGTACCCAAATCGATACAGTTTGGCGTCTTTATGGTATGTACCTGTGTGTAAAAATTGAAAATGATCGGTCACTTTGTTTTTGAGTTTTTGCGTTCACGTCTGTGGAGGTGGACGGAGGTGACTCCATTATATATAATAAACGGGCGATACATTGATGGCCTTGGTAGTGGTTTTAATGGTGGTTTCTAAAGCTGGTAACGGACTGAACAGACATTTGAGTGTTTAGATTTGGCACTGAACGATTTTGTTTTTTTGTTTGGTGAGCTTCACAGAAGACGTCTTTATTGAGTACATCTCTGAACCTGACACTCAAACAAAAAACAAAATGCTTGTTATGAGCTAGAAAAGTGTTTCAAAATGGCTACGCTATTCTGACTCACTTTGGGTTTTCCCTGTGTGAGCCTTGAGTCTGATGTCAGAAACGGAGATGTGTGCATGTGCTCTGCGGGGGGTGGAGCCAGTGGGAAGAGTCACCCAATCATTAACACCCCAGGGATGATGTCACCCACTGAGCACCCATCACCGGAGGAACCATCATCATCGTCACCAGAGCGCCCTGCTGAGTCAGCTGGGTGTGAGGTGGAGATTACTTCTAGAAATATCTTTAGGATTTCTGAGTAAAAACACTTAACCGTGAAGACTATAGGGACCGGCTGAATTTACGATGTGTCTGGTGTATACAGAGGAGATACAGGAGCTAATAATGTTACTCGAGTAAAAGTAAAAAGTACTTATTCACATAAGTACTGGAGTAAGAGTAGAAGAGTCCTGAGTAACTGTTTGAGCATAGTGTAAGATTTTGTTTAATTTTGTGGTAACTGAGTAAATGTGACTGAGTAAATGTGACTGAGTAAATGTGACTGAGTAAATGTGACTGAGTAAATGTGACTGAGAAGTAAATGTAACTGAGTAAATGTGACTGAGTAAATGTAACTGACTAAATGTGACTGACTAACCTCTGGTCCCCTTGCCCTTGGGCACACTGGCGATGAGCTGGCAGCCACACTTACAGTCTCTCACACAGACCACCACGATCACACATTTACACAGACAAGCTTGGTATTCAGTCTTGCTTCAAAACACAACAGAAAAAAACCTAGAGCAGAGACTGAACCGCTAATCATAGTTAGCAAATGACCTGCCCCCCAGCATTTCAAACTTCAAGCACTTCCGTATTTAAGCTGGTATTAAACTCTCTCTTGATCCTCTGTTGCCATGTAAACCAACACTGTAACATAATTGTGTTGTTTGGTGGTGAAGCGAGGTTGTAACAGAGAGTGGATTTGAAGCACCCCTGACCTCAGCAGCATTTACAACAAATCTAATTACAAACCATGACCCCCGAGATGGTAGACTGTACCACGGCCTTCTGCTTAGCTCCTGTCAAGACTGTATGATATATGATGGGAGCAAAGGGAAATTAACACGAGACTCTCTGTCTGACTTCTCTGTGACTGGTTTATATACATTTTATATTCATTTGATTGCATTGATCTAAAGGTGATTTACATCATACATGAATGCTCCATGGTACTAGGTTGGACTGCATGCTTGTAGAGGATCATCAAAGCCATGTGGTTACTGGGCTCTAAACCAGAAGTAAACATGATCTAAACCAGGACTAAACAAGGTCTAAACTAGTATATTAAGCTAGAATTGAACATGGTCTAAACTAAGCCAGAACTAAACTAGGTCTAAACCAGGACTTAACCAACTAAACTAACCAACCAACCAAAAACAGGTATAAACAAAGACATTGAAGCCTTCACAGAGCCAGGCAATCTGCATGGCATTGTTAGTCACAAAGTATGTATATCTTACCTATCTTTGTGTATTATATTCATGTGTTTTCTCTGTCAAGAATACATTATGGGATTTAATTTTACCACCATAGACTAGAGGTTCCAGCCAGTTTGTAGATGCCCACCGTATACAGGTCTAAACTAGGACTAATTAAAACTGCATGGTTTAAAATGGGACTAAACAGGGTCTCCAGGGACTCCAGACTACCATTGGGACCCATACCATACTTTGAGAACCAATAGTCAATTGTCAATGTCTGCTTCCATACTATGTTATATCATTGTGAATAACTGAGATCAGTAGTTGCCACATTAGGAGCCATGAGTGTGTGAGTGAAGAGGGCACCTGTGTGAACACCTGCTTCAGCTTCATCTCAGGACACGGAGATAATGACTGTGTTCTTCAAAACAACAGCCACAGTCACACCTTGTTATGGACCACACTCCTGGACAGAGGTAATCGATGAAGGGTCAAAAAAAATATGATCATAAAAAGAAATAAAAACAGGTCCAAAGGTTTCAGGCATAAGACAAACAGTTGAAGATAATGATTTCCAAAGCATTAGGTGGATAATTACAGACGAAAATGAAGTGGAAGCAGCTCAGCAGAAGAGCAGTTGACCATTAACTAGAAGGTTGGTGGTTCGAATCCCGCGCCGACCTGTGCATGCTGTTGTTGTGTCCCTGGGCAAGACACTTAACCCACCAAGTCAATAAATGTTGTTGTGTGATTGGTGTTTGGTGGTGGTTGAAGACTGTATGTGCGGTTCGGCTGCCACATCTGTGTTAGCCTGCCCCAGGACAGCTGTGGCTAAGGTGTGGCTGGTTTAATTGAATAATGCCACTTCATGTGAGCGTGCTTATGCCATCTGTGTATTTTTTCACAATGGGAGAGAGATGGTTATTGTATGAGTCTATACTGATCATCACAGCAAACCTCACATGAAAGTCTTTCCTTTGGCCTGTTTTCAAAGTGGATTGAAACAGCCCACACCACTAATACTTCCTCCATCTTCCAGATTATAATTACATCATGACTCACTCTTCTGTCGTTGATTTTACGGATTGAAAATTAATTAGACGAGCACCCTTGGGGGGTCTGAGTGCGCCCCCTCTCTCTGCTGCTGTGGAGAATCACTTACACAGCCATTTCCACTGGGATCAAATTTATTCTGGACGTCCCAGGATAAGCTGCAAAAAATGAATATCAGGATGACTCAAATGACTTGAATTCAGAATATGAATCTTGATTTGAGTCATTTATTCTTCCAAGCAGCACAAAATGACCACCAAAGATTTGAAACCGTGCTGGTGGACATTTTGTGACACTTAAAAAAAAAATTAATAATAATAAAAAAATTAATAATAATAATTACAAATTAAAAATTAAGTAAAATAATAAAAAATAATAATCTAGATTTTCCTTTCTTGCAGTGCACAGCCATTTCCATTGGAGTCAAATTCATTCTGGACGTCCCGAGCGTTATTATAGAGCCCTGCGGTGGTTCTCCTGCCACAGACAGCACCACAGACAGACAGAATATGGGACGTCCAGGAAAAGACAGGCTAAAGTTGGTTTTATGGCTTCATGTTAGAGTCTTAATGGATCTTTAACAGGGGTGTAGTGAACAGAGATGTCTGTCTGGGTTTCTTCTGCTTGTAAAGAGTTCCCAGAAACATGCAGCTCTATGGCCTCAGGGCACAATAAAAGACTAATATGGGGATAGTTTATGGATATTGACAGAAAGGGTCAGGTAAAAAGGCCCTGGTTTGTAGGAAGACTGGAGTATTGATCAAAACTGCAGTAAAATGTGTAGAGTTTAAATGTAAACATTTAAACCTTTATTGGACACAATTCAACCCTCTTTATTTTTCATTCCATACAAAATTATATTTCATTGGTAACCAATGCTGTATGATAAAATGCAAGAAATACTTGATGGTTGGATGTGGGTATTATAGCTCTACCGAACAATAAAGCGGACCTATAGCATTTTCCTCATATTTTACATTTTATTACTTAAAACCTCATAAATATAACATGAAGAATTATTATCTGTCATAAAACCTGGTTTGTATTTGATCACAATGGTAAAAGGCACATCCAGGAACATGTTTGTGGATTTAACTTCATTTGAAGAAAACAGAGATCGTCCATTACCTTGTTACCAACACCAGTGGTGTCTAATGGACTGATATAAAAGGTGATATGCTGTGTATGCATTATGAGATGATTTTGTGGGAGACTTTTTTTGTGCATCACTCTTTTACAAGGAGCATTTCATAAATACATGTTGAAATATAATACAAGTTGTCCTGATGATATTGTATTTATTTTTATTTGACCTTTATTTAACAGGAAAGTCCCGCTGAGATTCAGAATCTCTTTTTCAGGGGAGTCCTGGCCCCAGTGGGGAAACTATTGTACATGTTTTTAGTGGTATAGGGGAAACCGGAGTGCCCGGAGGAAACCTACACAGACACGGGGAGAACATGCAAACTCCACACAGAAGGACCTTAACTGCCTGGTCCGGGAATCGAACCTGGGACCCCCTAATCACTGTGCCACTGTGCCACCCTATACTCTGTAACTGCTTTAGGTTCATGACAGTTACAGTCTAATAATTATTGAGCATATGTTAACTAGATATGGGCTATACGATTTCAATCAGCTCAGTCTAGACAACACAATCACCGCTAAAGTGCTCAGAGAGATGTTGTATTGAAATAATTTTCTCACTCTTTAAGTCTAATTGTGCACAATAGCTCGTAATGGCCCACAGGCTGAGCAGGTGACCTACTTTCACTTGAATTAAAAGCATTTTCTAATATCTCAATTAGGCACACGGCAAGCGCGAGAAATGTAATTATATGAGGAGTGCGTGTTTTCTCAGGACTTAGCAGAACCACCTCAGGGCTATGGCAGTGTGGGTTTACAAAGAGGTTAAGGACAGCACTCAAAAAGACAATCTCAGCATCTCAGTGTGAACCAGGTGACCCACTCTGGAGCAGCATTTGACCCTCACACAGGGCAAAACTCCAGGGCACAGAGGAGAAAACAGGAGAAATGGATGGAGGACAGAGCAGGTCAAAGTAGTGTTTATTTGTACATGTTCAGATGTGCCAGTGGAAATAATAACAAATAATAATAATAATAATAATAATAATAATAATAATAATAAATCAGTTTTATACAGCGCTTTTCTCAAGACTCTCAAGACAGCTGCCCTGGGGCACACTGACAGAGGCGTGGCTGCCATTCTGCACCTACAGTCCCTCCGACCACCACCAAACACACAACATTCATTCATAGGCAATGTGGGTTAAGTGTCTTGCCCAGGGACACAACGACAGTGTGTGCTTGGACGGGGGCTCGAACCACCAACCCACTGGTCGAGGGGCCAATATTACTACACTATACTATATGCCAACCATTTCAATTCTGAATACACAGGGTAACTCAATTAAAACAATGAATAACAATAAACAAAGAACAACAAATAATAGATTTTAGCTCCAGAAAATTGTGCTTCACTGTGTTTCGTCCTGACTTTGGGCACCCATGGGACCAACACGTCAGAGATATCTTTTGATGCCAAGCCATGGAGAGGACTCTAGACAAATAGAGCTGTTTTTAAGCCTATTTTATTCTCTAATGTGATCAATATAAATAGTAAACTGTTAAGTGTAGATTGCAGTGACTGCCCTGTCCGCACCAAACCATTTCTCCCTTGAGCCGTAAGTATAATCAGTCTAAATCTTCTCTTAATGAAGTCTTTGGAAATGTTCAGTCTAGTCTCATAATCCAATTTTATACTTTCTGTCCCACTTCTCTCCACACTTCAATCACTGATCTTCAATCAATGGCCATCTCATGCACACCAGCCCCTCTCAATATCAACGTCGAGGTATGAAAATCAATGCCGAGAAAGAGATCGCAGA
The DNA here is from genome assembly GCA_036025475.1 of Philypnodon macrostomus. NCBI lineage: Eukaryota > Metazoa > Chordata > Actinopteri > Gobiiformes > Eleotridae > Philypnodon > Philypnodon macrostomus. Next base: position 6,375 of record JAVQKC010115839.1, read on the forward strand.
TGAAATTATAATTGACCAGGCAACTTTTCCCATATATTCCATAGAGGTGTGTGTAGTGGTTAGAATCGATGCTAACGTGCAGCTATAGGCCCCCGTTTGATTAATTAACAAATGAATTGATGACTTGAGGTTAACGTCTCCATTTTTGAAGGGCACCAGAGGAATGTGTTAGTTAAAAATCGATATTGTTGATAATTGTGGAGCGGATGAAGACGTGTACAGCGGTGGGAGGTGGTGCTCAAAGGCAATCAACAAGAAAGTGCAGCAGAAGTCTCAGGGGAGCATGAAGAGTTCAGCTCGATTCAAGAGGGAATAGGGACCATATATAGGAGTTTTGATATATGGATTTAATATTAATGAAGACTTATACTGAAGCGAAGTTATATTTTGCACGTTTAAAAGTTACACCATGACCATTGCATCTACCAGCTTGTATATTGGAAGTGGTTAGTACTGGACCGTTGTGGTGAAGAAGGAGCCGAGCCAAAATGCCAAGCTCTCCATTTACCGGTCGATCTACGTTCCTACCCTCACCTTTGGTCATGTAATGGTTTATGACCAAAATGAGAAGATTGCAGGTTCAACGGCCGGAATGAAGGGTCCGCAGGGTGGCTGGGCGCTCCCTTAGAGAGAGGTTGAGAAGCTCGGTCACTCGGGAGGAACCAGTTGAGATGGACGGCTCCCCGGGGAGGTGTTTCAGGCATGTCCCAACGGGAGGAGACCCCGGGGAAGACCCAGGACACACTGCAGGGATTATGTATCTCGGCTGGCCTGGGAACGCCTAAATATTCCTCTTGAAGATCTGGCAGAAGTGTCTGGGGAGAGAGAAATCCGGGAATCTCTGCTTAGACCAGGCCCTGGATAAGCGGTTGAAGATGAATGAATGAAACATGTTATCTATAATGTACACTTAGAGCATTGATAACAAACTTGATTAAGTTCAATAGGAAGAGAAAAAATATTTTGTGGGATTTTGAATGTGGCAATAATTGGAGTGTGTTTCAGAAACTGTGTCCAATGTCCAACTGTGGAAAAAATGCCCCACAAATCCAAACACGATATGTCAAAATCCTGTGTTTTTTAGAGCACCACTGTAAAATATTTGTTTATGTTTTGTAAATATTTTGCCTCTGTTCTTGTAAAACCAGACTAAAGCCATGGACTAAGAGGATAACAACAGAATCTGAAAGTCTTTATTGCGCAGTAAATGGAGCGTCCCGTGACAGAGGAGAAAGTAGGACAGATTATAATCCTAATTTTGCCCCGTTGTGATTAATCTGCTCGTCTCAGGTAACACAAGGTCACTGTTGAATTGCCATATCCTTTCAGATTGTCGGACACGATGCACTAATACCCTCAAACATGGAGGTCATGTGTGACTCTGATTTTAGGCCAATGGACAATTCAATTTATTTTGAAAAAGTGATCTTCGTGGTACCAGTGGTCAACAACACAATAGTTTGTACTATGTGTGAACAGGCACAAATTATTTACAATTATACAGTAGTTTTCATCAATACTAGACCCCCATAGAGTTAAAAAAAATCAGCTGGAAAATAAACTAGATTATATTTTTTGGACATTAAAAAGTAACTATACTGTGATAATAAGGACTGTGTGGGTTAAATAGAGAAATACATTATATTGTACTCCACATTTCAAGTGAAAAAAAAATTCCCCAGTGCCACCATCAGTCGTAAAAGAGACTTGAGTATGGGAAACACAGATTACATTATAAAATTAGATTAATCTAGATTATCAGGTAGGTAGATTATATTATGTATGTTACTGAGAATAATTTATTAAGCCATACACCATTTTATTTGCATAATAACCATTGCAATAATCAGAACAGATCATAAAGTTCCACATTCTGACCAAGGGCCTCACCTTATATGGTCAGTGTTGAGGAGCTATCGGCCTGTGTGATACCTTTTTATATATACGGCCCTATAAGCTGTGGCAGACATTTAGTATGGCAGATAGAAGGATGATCTCATTTAAATATAAAAGTCTAAATACCACAGGACAATGGCAGGGGATATAATAGTGACTTCAGGTGAATTCACCGATGAAGAACTCAAAGAGACAGGAGATGTATTCAGGGATGATTTTGTGCCTCATTTGAGTTTGTGAGAAGAAGCAGGTGTGTCTTGCAGCATTAGGAGGCTCCTTAATTCTGCCAGACCTGCTACAGACAGTGACTAGTCTGGCAAAACATATCATTACTACATAGTTCTCCAGTTCAACACTCCTAAAGGCGTAGGCTTACAAAAATAAGGGGAAAAAACATGATTAAAAATGACTTTCTGACCCTGTTCTGTGACGTAGAGTAGGTAGTCTGTACTCTGGAGAGACCAGGGGAGGGACTAAAGTAAAACTCGATTTCTATTTGGTCAAAGAGTGTGATCTGATGTTACGGAAAAGGCCAGTGGAGGGACATCCCGTGGACCCACCACCCGCGGGAGGTACCATAAAGGGCTGGTGCAATGTGGATCAGGCGGTGGTCGAAGGTGGGAGTTCCCCGCTCAGACTGCTGCCTCTGCGACCCAGTTTCAGACAAGAGGAAGAAAATGGATGGATGGATGGATGGGCCAGTGGAGGGACTAAAGGTCAATAGATTGTTGTGCATCCAATATCCTTAAAAAGTCAACATGGAGGATGGTCTATTTTTGATAATTTGAGAATTCTTGTGGAAAAGTGGCAAAGACAAAAAATTATAATTTAATAGAACCATAGAACAAGTGTTAATTTTGCATGTATCATCTATTTGCCCATACAGCTAGAAAGATGAGCTAGATCACTTGATGATGAGATGAGTTTTAATGGTTGCATATATCTTCTGTCCAATTGGTTGGTGATTCACCCCGCCAAATGCCCATAGTTGCTGTTAATATTTAATCTATATAGGAGGTATCTGCATTGTGCTGTATCTGTCGGCCATACCCGGATGCAGCCATGACATACAGATGGACAGATATCTATATTTTGGCTGATTTTGTGCCTGGTTTGACGCCTGAGAGAGAGAAGCTCCTCTGTAGCAGAAGCAGTTCACAGATGAATATGGGACAAGTCACATTAACAGGCTCATTTCCTTCTGTCAGGGTCTACTCAGTCAATCCTTCTCTACACCATCGAGTGAGAGATGGAAGGATGGCAGAAAACAGAGGAGAGCAGGGAGGATGGCAGAAAACAGAGGAGGGCAGGGAGGAAGAGAAAACGATAATGAATGAATGTTGAGACAGAAATGATAGCTGACATATAGGGACCACCGCCCAGCACTCAAGCAGAACTCATGGGCCTGGTCAGAACGGTCATCAAACAGGTTTCTGGTACTGTTTTTGGTGACCCATAGTATCAGTGGAGCAGAACTTGGTCACTATGGCATGCACCGTATTCAGTAGGCCTCCCTTTTTCAGCTACACCAGGCTCTACTCTTTTTGGAAGAGTGTGTGAATGTATGTCCATTTATTCTACACTTCTAGTTTTGTCCATATTCATGAATTAATGAATGAATGAATGAATGAATGTGGTGGCGGTTGGAGGGGCTGTAGGCGCAGACTGGCTGACTGTCTTGAGAAAAGCGCTGTATAAAACGAATGCATTATTATTATTATTATTATTATTATTATTATTATTATTATTAATGTCATTATTAATGTCATTATTGTCATTATTAGTATTATTAATGTCATTATTATTCTTATTATTATTATTATTATTAATGTCATTATTATTATTATTATTGTTATTATTATTATTATTATTACTGGGGTTGGGAGAATATGGCCTTCACCAAACTCTTCCCACAAAGCCTGTTTCCAGATTGTGTTGATGATCAAACACTCACATTATCTTCACCACAACACTTTTATTCTTTTCGTGGATGTACTGGTAATTGCTCGACCACGATGTAAAACTGAATGCAGAGAGTCATGTGTAAAATAGGCTTAGTTTGATGCATTATCTGCTGCTTGGGCTTTCTAATAGTGGAAAATCAGTCACCCTACTCTACTTTGAGCTTCCATAATTACCCTGAATGTGGTTAAGTAAAAACTATAAACCACTTTTACAGACAGCAGGTGCATCGTTCCTTTAAGCGTTTAATGCAAATAGAGCTACGATGTGCTCTGGAAACCCTTGATGCAGCAGAAACATAGGGGCCATTCCAGTTTCGCTCACAGTTATACCATCCGGATCCCTTATGCAGCAAACAGAGCAGTATCCACGTGGCTTGTAGAGAGGACAGAAGTCCATAGGGACGAACTGAAAATACCATTCCCAATGCTACATTCTGCAGCCTTTTGAGTTCCATATACCTGCTCTCAAGTAAGTACTGCTGACATCAACATTGGCTGGCTGTAGATGGGGGTGGGCTAGATAGCTATAGGAGAATGATGAAAAAGATGTATGTATATGACTTAAATGTGAGAGAGATTACACTGACACATTGCAATGGTATCTTTGAATGACATGTACAGAAGGCTTTATATATGTTCATGTATAATTCACGTATATCTAAATCATATCTCTAGGAATTGGCATTGGCTTTTAAAGTTACATATACAGTTTGCATGTTATGGTATGTTACAGTAACTGCAACAGTACACCCACAACAATTTGAAAGGGGTATTCATCTGTAAGAAATGTCATTCATTCTTTACTGGTTATTTCCAACAGAAGTCACTGGTGCAAACCCCAGCAACTATGGGCCTTAGGCAGGGTCAAAACCACTGTGCATTTTTTTTCCTCAAGGTGTGAGTACAGTATATACACTTGTAAGATCCAGAGCAATGCACCATACTCTACTGTATCCTATTCAGGCAAGTAATTATATAAGCTCACACTAACCACACACCTGAGGCCTGGGAGCTACTAGAGCTATTATTGTATCTTTTTGACCAATATAAACAATACCACTTAATGTCTACCTATAATTACCTTTGTGAATTCAAAATGCTCCATGTAATTTACTTTCAATTTGCTTCATGTAAAATAATAATGTCATCTGGCTTTGCTCTGTCTCAGCAAATGTTATATATTATACATAGAAATTGAATTGGAGTGTGTTTTGCTTCATGTTTGAGTACAGCTCGTTCCTCCTCATCCCCATCCCCCCTCCCTAGCCCCTCCCAAACCAGTAAGCATTGACCAATCAGCAAGCTCTGTCTACTATCATTCATTTGCACAGCTCCTACAGATCCTACAAAGCTATTTCCTTGTGTAATAAAATGGAATATTGATAATCTGATTTGATCTCTCTGTTTCTGCAGCGCACCAGTAACAGTATATACTGTATAATAAAAAAGGTTTGGTTTAAGGTTTATTTAAAACACATGTAAAATTGCATTGATGCATAATTATACATGCCCCCACCATTTAGCATTTCATGAGTGATTATGATCCATACTGTTCCTGAAGGTATCACCACATTGGAACACACACAGTCCACGTGCCTACAGTATACTGTCAATGATAGTATCCTATTTCACAGTACAGCTGCTGGTACGAGCTCACAACATTATAAAACACATCAGGGTTTTCTTCACCATATGGCAGGAACAGGAGATGGATGAGAGAAGTGCTAAAGGCTAACAGGAATGTCATATTTAATGTTTTCACAATTGACAAGAATGTCCTTGGTTAAAAAAACAGTTGTGAGTTCTGCTGTCTGTAAGTGAACACGTCAACACAATGTGGGAATGAGCACTCTGCCTTACACTAAGGAATGTAGGGATACAAGTTCAGAGGTATCAAAAATAAAGGAGATCCTGAATCGCTGTGTGGAGTCTTGGCAAGGCAAGGCAAGTTTATTTGTATAGTACAATTCATACACAAGGCAATTCAAGGTGCTTTACAGAAAAGACAAGTTAAAGAACATAATACAATTAAAAACACAAAAATAAGATTAATTAAATTTCAAAATCAAAAGCTTGAAGATA